>BQNB010004215.1:0-46674 GCA_026074375.1 Tanacetum coccineum
AGAGCATGCATGTTAAACCGACCAATCCGACTCATTTGCACTTGTTAAATAATAATAATAATAATAATAATAATAATAATAATAATATCTCGGCTTCCCTTCAAATTATTGTAAATCCTATTATTTTAATGAAGTAATCTTATAACAAAATAAATAAATAATAATAATCAACTTTTTTTATAGTTTAAGAAATTGTTTTGTTTTAACTCATTCCTACCTAGCTTTGAGACTACTATCACAATAAAGAAATGAATGGCATTGAGTTTTATTTATGTCCATTGAATTTTATTTCAGACAACTATCACAGTAAAGCAATGAATGACATTGAATTTTATTTATGTAGACAACTTTTTTTATAGTTTAAGATATTTACATTTAACTCTTACAAGCAATGAATGGCATTGAATTTTATTTATGTCCATTTACATTTCCCCCACCTACCACAATAGTCAAACTAATATTAATATCCCCCTTCTCAATCTCATTTCTTCACCAAAAATCACACATCTCCTTTCTCACATTTTGTTGTGTTCGGATCTTTCCATTTTGGTTGGTGTTTGGTTTAAGTTAACTTTCATAAATCTTATTTAGATATTTAGTTTGTTTGTTCAAGAGGTTGCATATATTTATAAAAATCTTGTGTGGAAAATGTGTTTGTTAGTTAAATGTTTGGTTTGGGTTATAAAATTTGTAGCGACTATTGGTTGGAATTAGGTTTATATTACTCTTATTTAAGTTTTCACAGTTAGATAACACTTTGAAAAGTTGGTCAAAGTGTGTAATGTTTGATAAAATATTAAGTTAACCAACATCATTTAATGATTTTTTGGTAAAAAGAAAAAACGATCCCGTCAAAACTATTAAAAGGTGAATTCTCTCATATCCTTGTATTCATCACTAGCCATCTTTATATATAGATGAGTCCTAAGACTATATAAGGAAAACGGAAATCACAATTAATGATACATAATTGCTAATGTCAATCAAGGTAATCACAATTAATGATCATTGCTAATGACAACTAATACCCCCGCGCAGTTTGAGCGGGAGGCTTCTCGACGGACAAACTGGAACATAAGTTGAAAAACGCTTTTTCTTTTGTCATCTTTTTTGTTATTTGTTGAGACAGAAGAATAATTGTATTTGTCGGCATAGTTGTTTTGCTGCTTGCGACATCCTCCTTTGCGTGGCTTGCTTTGCCTTTAGTAGGTGTGCAAATTTTTGACCAACTATTTTTGAAAAATACAATGATCTCCGGTGGTTTCTTCATCTTCTTTGTTGTTTGTTTGAACGGAAGCATAGTGTTTTATTGCTTGCGGCTTTCTCCTTTGCGTAACGTTTAGTTTTACGCCATGGCTTGCTTTGCCTTTATGTAGGAGCGAAAAATTAGTAACCAACTATTTTCAAAAACTACAAGGATCTCCGCTGTTAAAACAAAGATTAAAAGACAAAGCTTGATGATTGATGGCTATACCAACATAATACGAGAGATTCCCATCTATCTCGTTGATGGGATGCACTTCCCTAATAAGCTTAACCAAAGAGAAGCATGCACACATATTGAGATAAAAACGACACACCATCACACAACACACACATAAAGCTCATACGAGCTGATTATTTAGAGACAAAAAGCGAAAAATAAAATGAATGCGTTTGAGATCCCTCTGAATCATCGGCGAGTTACCAATGACCGGAAGACAACTATATTGTAATGAGGTGATTTTTTTTTTGGTGTTTTAATGATCTTTCTAGCTCGATACCATATTAAAAGGTGAAGTCTCCCATATCCTTGTATTCATCACTAGCCATCTTTATATATAGATGAGTCTTAAGACTATACAAGGAAAACGGCAATCACAATTAATGATACATAATTGCTAATGTCAATCAAGGCAATCACAATTAATGATCATTGCTAATGACAACTAATAAAAACGGTGTATGAGATATGTGAAATGTAAACTAATCATACTCCTACCTACCACTAGGATAATGTTGTGGTAGTCCATACGTTACAACTTAAAAGGTTCCTGCATTTCGGTTTATAACGTGGGTAAGTAATATGTTTTCAAGCTATGTACGCGGTCGAGTTTAACATAAAGTTCAAATAATGTGTTTTAAATTATTACTGTATGAATGAATGAACTTCAAGTTTAATATTAGATCACTAGTTTTTTAATAGTTTATAATGTTTCAAAATGCGCATTAACTTTCATTGTGCAAGTAAATATACATTGACCTATAAGTTATTTGGGTATATTTCATTTTAAGAAATACCGTTTGTTTTTGCTTAAAAAGAAAAAGAAAAGAAAAACTATCTAAGAAATTTTGATATATCATCACATGTTTGTCTTAAATTTTGACTCACACATTACTACTATTACCCATTTTAGATTTAAAACGCCGTACTTTTTGACTTATGTGTACTATTCATTTTAAGCACTGTAGCACTGCCACAGTGCTACAGTGCTGGGCAAAATAAGGCCAAAAAATTTAGCCTAAAAATTTGGCCTGACTTAATTAGTTTTTTTTGAAAAAAAAATTGTTGGCACAAAATAAGAAGGAAAAAAATGTTACAAAAGTAACGACGCATTGACATAAAAAAATACCCGCGGTAACATTTCCGAATTGACTTAAACAGTGTCATTTTACACCATGAGACCAAAAAAATAAATTCTCAAAAAAAATAAAAAATAAAAAAAATAAAATTTTAACGCGACGCAACAACGCGTAAGACCATAAAAAAACTATTAAACACGATACTAGAATTAAAACGACGGCGTTTTTAACCTACTTTCACTATTCATTTTAAGTTAGCCCAAAAATTTGGGCAGACCCAATTAGTTTTAAAAAAAAAAAAAAATTGTCGACACAAAATAAGGAGGAAAAATGTTATAAAAGTACCGCCTATGTGCACTATTCATTTTAAGCACTGTAGCACTGCTATAGTGCTACAGTGCTGGGCCAAAAAAAGCCCAAAAATTTGGCCCGGGCCAATTAGTTGTTTTTTATAAAATTGTTGGCACAAAATAAGGAGGAAAAAAATGTTACAAAAGTACCGACGCATTGACATAAAAAAATAATCGCGGTAACATTTCCGAATTGACTTAAACAGTGTCATTTTACACCATGAGACCAAAAAAATAAAAAATAAAAAAAATAAAATTTTAACGCGACGCAACAACGCGTAAGACCATAAAAAAACTACTAAACATGATACTAGAATTAAAACGACGGCATTTTTAACCTACTTTCACTATTCAATTTAAGTTAGCCCAAAAATTTGCGCCGGCCCAATTAGTTTTAAAAAAAAAAAAAAATTGTCGGCACAAAATAGGGAGGAAAAAAATGTTATAAAAGTACCGACGCATTCAGATAAAAAAATACCCGCGGTAACATTTCCGAATTGACTTAAACAGTGTCATTTTACACCATGAGACCAAAAAAAAAATTTAACGTCCCGTAACAACGCACGAAAAATTAACGCCCGCAGCAACGCGCGGGTAATCTTGCTTGTTTTTAAAACATTACCAACTTTTAAAAGTGTTATATAACTTTGACTTATGTTCATTTACACCTCTTCCAGCTACCGCAACAACCCTCCCCTCTCAATCCGAAACACACACATTTGTTTATCAAAAACCACACATATTTTCTATCTCGTTTTGTTAGTTTTTTTATTTTTTCAGATCTTTCTTTTTCGGTTGGTGTTCTTATTTAGCCTCTAATAGTTTCTAGTCTTAAGATTTAAACAAAGGTTAGTATTTAGTTTAAGTTTACTTTCATAAATCTTATTTAGAGATTTAGTATGTTTGTTGTAGATACTTAGTTTTTTGCTTATATCTATAAAAATCCAAATTTTAGATACTTAGTTTGTTTGTTTAAGAGATCATATGCATTAAAAGCTCACTTTGGGCGTTTTTTTACCCGTTTGAGGTAAAAAGCAATTCAAAGAAACCTTTGCAAGTTTGTGGGTAGAAATTGTGATTTGTGCATCATAATGTTTTCTCCATGTTGTGCATTTCATTGATAATAGTTCAGATGATAGTCAGATCATAGTTTCTACAGTGCTGCGAGTTGTGGATACTAATTCATATAATGGTCTTGGTTTTTGCAGATAAATTTGTACCATAGCATGATGGACAAAGAAGGCACTGATGGTGAACATGTACTCGATGGAGCATCTTCAGCACTTATAAACAAGGTAAGATCGGTTGATGCTATACTCACACACACGTTTTCCTGTTGTTCTAACTGACATATCTATTATGCCGATTCAAACGTAGGTTGATGCTATGCTGCAAAAACTTGAGAAAGACATTGATGACGTACATGCAATGATCGGTGATAAGCGGCAAGTACTTGACAGGTTAGCTGTTTTCTTTTTCTTTTTTTCCAAAAGTAGAAGTGTACAACATAAACGTAACCTCTATCCGCAATGTTATCAAAGGGTTCCACCACTCGGCAGTGGATCCTCTGACATGATATTCTTGTATTACATTTGTGTTGTTGTTAATGAAATTTACGAATTATGTATTTCTTTCTTTATTATAGGATAAAGAATGATGATAAGATGATTCAGTCAAAGGGTGGGGTGGATGCACTTTCTGAAGATGAACTTGGTGAAGATTGTAGAGAGCGAGGCATGCTTGGATTACATTCAGTGGAGGAAATGCGTCAGCAGGTTTCTAATATGACTTATAAAATCTTATTTGGCAATGATATCACGTCTTGTAAATCTTATTTATGTTTCTGATGTAGTCAACTATTGCCAGACTAATTATGTTTTGGTTGGTTCGGGTCGTTTTGACCCGAACACTTGGTTTATTGCTTCTCTAAATCTTGTCAGATCATAGTTGCGGATTCATATAATGGTGTTGGTTTTTGCAGAAAAACCATAGCGCGCATGACGGAAAAAGAAGGCACTGATATCATGAAGACGTATAAACCTGCCCATGAAGAAACTAATGATTCCACAATACCTGATGCACTTTAAACAACTGGGGTCCACTTTGAGAAAATTCCAATGGGCCCAACCCCGAGTTCGAGTTCTGCTATGGTACTCACACTAGAGAAAAGGCGAAATGATCAACCCAATGTCTCTTCCTCTGTATTGAGCTCGGCTTCGAATATGAATATGAGTCTAGTTGTAGACTGTTGTAACAAGTATAATTATGGGGATTTTATTGATGGTCCGGAAGGCAACACGAGGTAACTGCACACACACACACACAACAATTAAAATGGTTAACAAATGATGTTTATGAATATGCTTGCGTTTTCAGACCCACAAGCAACAAAGATGTGGCGATTAATGCAGATGCGCAACAACAAGCAAGAGCAATAGCACTTGATAAACAACAACAGCTTTGTAAAGCTTTACCTGTTTTAGCTTCTGCATCTATATAAGCAATAATCAACTTATTAGAAGGTCTTGCTCATGCAAAATTTTACATGTATGCCACCTTCCTAAAATTGTTGTTATTCTGGGCAGTCTGTGAGTAGGGAGCTTGAAGAATCTTTGAAGCTTGTCAAAGATGTACCCGATGGGGCCTCTTCGACACTTATAAACAGGTTAGTTGTTTTGTTTTACTTTTTTTAAACCTTTAACATTTGACCCCATTTCAGCTTTTAAGTTAAGTCCCAATTTACCCCTTGGTGATATCGTGATAAATATAACACAAATCGACCTTTTTTAGGCTAATGAAGTAATGGGTCAAATATTGGCACCTCTATGCATACTTGACATTACGAGAAAAAAAACTAAACAGTAAATTGCAAAAATCGTCCATGTGGTTTGGCCAAATTTCACGTTCAGTTCCTAACCTTTTGAAACGTCCCTGGCCAGAACTAAATGAATAAATTACCCTCACAGGAACCAATGCGAAAGTGAAAACGAAAAGGGCAGTTTAGTAATATTACTTCAGCCACGGACCAAATGTGTAGTTGTAAGTTCCTTACAGGGATGATGAGTGCACTCTCAAAAGGATAGGGGTTGAAACTGCAATTTGGCCAAACCACATGGACGAATTTTGCAATTTACTTAAAAACGTGTGACCTAAGAGCCAAAGTAGAAGTTTAGAACATAAATGTAACCACTATCCGCAATGTTATCAAAGGGTTCCACGCCACTTGGTCCTACTAGTTGCCGTAGGCTAAAATAATTGATTTAAGTTCCAACCATCGGTCCGAACTTTAACTCTCACGTTGTGTTGACTTTCTTCTTCTACTTCTTCTTCTTGAGTAGTGGTGGTGGTTCTCAATAAGTCGTACTTGTTTAGACCTTCCGTTTCTGCAACATTTTATCAAAACAACAAGAAATAAGTTTAAGAATAAATAAATTAAGAACAAGACATGTGAATTCGAGACTAACCAGCAGCGGGTTTTGATCTTGTTCGCGGCATCTTGAAAATCTGTATTTTATCAAAACAAAAATAATAAAATCAATACAACAAGACGCATTATATCAAACAAACCAAGTTTCATTTATAATTATAATCAAGAAGAAACTACTTAGCTTAATTAAGTTTGGGGATCGGTTGATTTAGACTGAAAAAATATACTAGTTATATGATTGATTGGTTGATTGCTTAAAGTTTCTGATGGATCGATCGGTGTTTTAGTTAGAGATTTAGGGGCCGCCTTGGTTTATTTTAGTACAGACTAGTATTTCTTTGTGTGTTTGTGATATTATATCTAACACATCACATAGATATGTTATATAATGAATATATTTGGTTCTTCTTAGTAAGCATGTCCTAATTGATATTCAATCAAGTTGGTATCTAAAGTTGCATATATCACTTACACTAGCCTTATTACGCGTCTTCAGTAGCTCATCATGTTTCTTGTTGATCATTTTCGTCCTCTTTGGTTCCGGTATCTCCTGTGGAATCATGTCAGAGGGCATAAAGCTACACCAAAAAATTACCAAATATGACACATAGTTATCTCTATTTAATTTAAGTTATACCATAAACACCATTATTTAAACCAACCAGTAAAAAGATTGTGTATCCACTAAGATTCTTTCGTATCGTTCCCATGCCATTCTTGTAGGTGTTGATGCCATGCACCAAATTATCAAGTGCATGTGTTGCCCATTTCTTTTTCTTGAGACCATTAACATCGTCCACAATTCCAACATAAGTTGTTCCTTACCGGTGGACAAACAATACTGCGTAACGCGTAAAGAGCAAACGTTCGTTTGACTGTATCCTTATCTTTGCTTGTAGTGAGTTCTTCCAAGACAATTTTATTAGATAAGGATATCCTAATTGTGTTAAGAATTGAACCAAGTTATCATGGGTGTGAAGTGAAAGGTCAAAGGAATACTTTCATGTCTTGGGGATATGTTGAGTGCCTTGCGAATCAATTCAGGTCCGATTTCAAAGCTTTTGAAGTCTAAGTGGAAGATATATATTTTTTCTAAATCGTGTTGCTTCAGCAATGTTAACACTGGTAGATTGTGTTGTTCATGAGGATTTCCAAACAAAGTTCAAAGATTGGCTCATCATGTGGTTCTTCTGGATCAATTAGTACATTGCTCTTGTTAGGAGGGAATCTTTTGTTCCATTTCAAATACTGGAACATGTAGGGGAAGGAGTTAGTGTCACAACAATACAAACGTAAACATATAAATTAACATTTTTGTCTCTTTCCTATTATCGAGCATTTCTTTTTGATCATATTTTCTTTCTCATCGATAATCTAATCACGAATCAACACTTTTATTCTAAATGCTGAAATTTGTATTTTAACTGCTATCATGGTTGGCAGCTGCTTTAATCACGAATCAACACTATTATTCTGAATTAAGACATTTCCTTTTCTCTACATTCATCTCTCTACGAAACCCATCTTAATTCAACCCAATTTTAAGAGTTAGAATTAGTGCATGTACCTTGTATCCCTTGCAAAGCTGCCACATGTTCATCAAGACACTTCTGAAGCGTAGCTATTGTGGTATCACGTTGGCTCTCAAGTACAGAAAAAATGTTCTGAAAATTACCCTCCATAACATCACGTTGGCTCTCATGTACCTTCATCCTCCTTTGACACTTCCGCACTTCCGCCATGACGTTCTCATAAATTTTCCGCTTAGTATCCATTTCTTTTAAATGGCTACTCTCTATGGTCTCAGAAGAAGAAGAGCCGCTACATTCCTGTAATACAAAAATTAACTCCCATGAAAATGTCAAATTATTAAAAAGCCCAAATTATAGGGCTCAACTACTAAAACATAAGTTTAAGTATGGGAATGTGTTTGTACTGCAACAGTTTACCTTACCTAAGAGTATAACATGTTTTAAATGTTGTCAAGTTTATTAATTTAGAACACAAATGTTTCAAATTGGCAAAAAAAAGTTAGATACATGACGAAATTGTCTAAGGTTTACATTTCATATTTACTCACCTTATCACGTGTCTTCTTCCCGCGATTATCACATTCTAGTGGTGTGGTGATAGATCCCTTCGTGGCATAAAACTACATAAAAAATAACCAAATTAGAGAATACATAATTAATCAATCTACTATTATACAATTCTACCATAGATAAAATAAATAACCTGCAAGAGAAGAGCGCATCCCCCTATATATATTTATGTGTTACCCTTATAGTTCTTGTATTTCTCAATTCCTTTCACAAGACTTATAATGACAAAAGTTGCCCATCTTTTATTTGTGTGTTTAAGGCTAATAGTATGTAAGCGCGTTTTAGAGTATCCTCATCCCAGCTCTCCCTCAATTTTGTCTTAACATAATCTATGCAGATCCCTTTTTGTCCTCTCCTTACAAAGTCTTTGATGAGCTTAGGTAGTACCTTTGTTTATTGACCTCTCACAGACATTTTAATCTCCTCCTCCTCCCATCTTTAATTCCCAAAATTTCAGTGACATCTTGAGGTGTGATTACATGCCTTTCCCCTCAAGTTCAATACTATGGTCTTTAGTGTTAAATATAGAAGCGAACTTTTTGATGAGGGCATTGTTTTCACGGTCCATATCCAACAGTTTGTGGAATGGGGTATCTTCCAACCATTTTTGCCTCTCTGGCTCTACTGGCTCCAAAGCATCTACAAAAACTATGGGGGAACCTCGAACTTTAACTCTGACGTTGTGTAGACTTTCTTCTTATTCGTGAGTAGTGGTGGTGGTTCTCAATAAGTCGTACTTGTTTAGACCTTCCGTTTCTGCAACATTTTATCAAAACAAAAAGAAATAAGTTTAAAAATAAATAAATGAAGAACAAGACAAGTGAATTCGAGACTAACCAGCAGCGGGTTTTGGTCTTGTTCGCGGCATCTTCAAAATCTGTATTTTATCAAAACAAAAATAATAAAATCAATACAACAACAAGACGCATTATATCAAACAAACAAAGTTTCATTTATAATTATAATCAAGAAGAAACTACTCAGCTTAATTAAGTTTGGGGATCGGTTGATTTAGACTATAAATATACTAGTTATATGATTGATTGGTTGATTGCTTAAAGTTTCTGATCGATCAATCGGTGTTTTAGTTAGAGATTTGGGGGCCACCTTGGTTTATTTTATTACGGACTAGTATTTCTTTGTGTGTTTGGGATATTCTTATTTCTAACACATCTTTGTGTGTTATATAATGAATAGATTCTTTGTGTGTTTATGATATTATTTCTAACACGTCACATAGATATGTTATATAATGAATAGATTTGGTTCTTATCAGTAAGCATGACCTAATTGACATGCAATCAAGTTGGTATCTAAAGTTGGATATATCACTTACACTAGCCTTATTACGCGTCTTCAGTAGCTCATCAAGTTTCTTGTCGATCATTTTCGTCTTTGTTGGTTCTGGTATCTCTTGTGGGATCATGTCAGAGATCTTCTTCCAGGCATAAAGCTACACCAAAAAATTACAAAATATTACACATAGTTACCTTTATTTAATTTAAATTATACCATAAACAACATTATTTAAACTAACAAGTAAAAAGATTGTGCATCCACTAAGATTCTTTCGTGTCGTTCCCATGCCATTCTTGTAGGTGTTGATGCCATGCACCAAATTATCAATTGCATGTGTTGCCCGTTTATTTTTTCTTGAGACCATTAACATCGTCCACATGCTTTAGATAATTCCAACATAAGTTGTTCCGTACCGTTCGACAAACAATAATGCGTAACGCGTAAAGAGCAAACGCTCGTTTGACTGTATCCTTATCTTTGCTTGTAGTGAGTTCTTCCAAGACAATTTTATTAGATAAGGATATCCTAATTGTCTGAAGAATTGAATCAGGTTATCATGGGTAGGTGGAGCAGTGAAGGGAATACTTTCATGTCTTGGGGATATGTTGAGTGCCTTGCGAATCAATTCAGGTCCGATTTCGAAGCTTTTGAAGTCCAATTGGAAGATATATCTTTTCTCTGGTTCCTCCAGGTGAATCATGTTCCAGAACTGTTGCATGTAGATGAGTGGTACTTCAGCAGTGTTAACGAGTGCCTGGTAGATTGTGTTGTTCTTGAGGATTTCCAGACCAAAGATTGGCTCATCATGTCAGTACATTGCTCTTGTTAGGAGGGAATCTTTTGTTGGTAGGACACAACTCCTCTTCAGTGAGCATCGGTTGTTGAGCCATTTCAAATACTGGAACATGTAAGGGAAGGAGTTAGTGTCATAAGAATACAAATGTAAGCATATGAATTAACATTTTTGTCTCTTTCCTATGATCGAGCATTTATCTTTGATCATATTTATCACATTTTCTTTCTCATGTGTCTATTATTATTTGCTTTTGCGGACATATTAATGTCATACTCGATCATATGTCAGAAAAAGCAAGTAATACACACATGAGAAAGAAAATGTGATAAATATGATCAAAAAGAAATGCTCGATCATAGGAAAGAGACAAAAATGTTAATTTATATGTTTACGTTTGTATTGTTGTGACACTAACTCCTTCCCCTACATGTTCCAGTATTTGAAATGGCTGATGCTCACTGAAGAGGAGTTGTGTCCTACCAACAAAAGATTCCCTCCAAACAAGAGCAATGTAGTGATTGATCCAGAAGAACCACATGATGAGCCAATCTTTGAACTTTGTTTGGAAATCCTCAAGAACAACACAATCTACCAGTGTTAACACTGCTGAAGTACCACTCATCTACATGCAACACGATTCAGAGAAAATATACATCTTCCACTTAGACTTCAAAAGCTTTGAAATCGGACCTGAATTGATTCGCAAGGCACTCAACATATCCCCAAGACATGAAATTATTCCTTTCACTTCACTGCTCCACCTACCCATGATAACTTGGTTCAATTCTTCAGACAATTAGGATATCCTTATCTAATAAAATTGTCTTGGAAGAACTCACTACAAGCAAAGATAATGATACAGTCAAACGAGTGTTTGCTCTTTAAGCGTTACACAGTATTGTTTATCCACCGGTAGGGAACAACTTATGTTGGAATTGTGGACGATGTTAATGGTCTCAAGAAAAAGAAATGGGCAACACATGCACTTGATAATTTGGTGCTTGGCATCAACACCTACAAGAATGGCATGTGAACGATACGAAAGAATCTTAGTGGATGCACAATCTTTTTACTAGTTGGTTTTAATAATGGTGTTTATGGTATAACTTAAATTAAATAGAGGTAACTATGTGTAATATTTTGTAATTTTTTGGTGTAGCTTTATGCCCCCTGACATGATCCCACAGGAGATACCGGAACCAAAGAGGACGAAAATGATCAACAAGAAACTTGATGAGCTACTGAAGACGCGTAATAACGCTAGTGTAAGTAATATATGCAACTTTAGATACCAACTTGATTGCATATCGATTAGGATATGCCTACTGAGAAGAACCAAATCTATTCATTATATAACATATCTATGTGATGTGTTAGATATAATATCACAAACACACAAAGAATCTATTCATTATATAACACACAAAGATGTGTTAGAAATAATAATATCCTAAACACACAAAGAAATACTAGTCCGTACTAAAATAAACCAAGGCGGCCCCCAAATCTCTAACTAAAACACCGATCGATCGATCAGAAACTTTAAGCAATCAACCAATCAATCATATAACTAGTATATTTATAGTCTAAATCAATCAATCTTCAAACTTAAATAAGCTGAGTAGTTTCTTGTTGATTATAATTATAAATGAAACTTTGTTTGTTTGATATAATGCGTCTTGTTATTGTATTGATTTTATTATTTTTGTTTTGATAAAATACATATTTTGAAGATGTCGCGAACAAGATCAAAACCCGCTGCTGGTTAGTCTCGAATTCACTTGTCTTGTTCTTCATTTATTTATTTTTAAACTTATTTCTTTTTGTTTTGATAAAATGTTGCAGAAACGGAAGGTCTAAACAAGTACGACTTATTGAGAACCACCACCACTACTCAAGAAGAATAAAGTCTACACAACGTCAGAGTTAAAGTTCGGGGTTCCCCCAAAGTTTTTGTAGATGCTTTGGAGCCATTAGAGCCCGAGAGGCGAAAATGGTTGGAAGATACCCCATTCCACAAACTGTTGGATATGGACCGTGAAAACAATGCCCTCATTAAAAAGTTTGTTTCTATGTTTAACACTGAAGACCATAGTATTGAACTTGAGGGGAAAGGCATGTAATCACACCTCAAGATGTCACTGAAATTTTAGGAATTGAAGATGGGGAGGAGGAGATTAAGATGCCTAGGAGAGGTCAACAAACAAAGATACTACCTAAGCGCATCAAAGACTTTGTAAGGAGAGGACAAAAAGGGATCTTCATAGATTATGTTAAGACAAAATTAAGGGAGAGCTGGGATGAGGATACTCTAAAACGCGCTTACATACTATTAGGTTTAAACACACAAATAAAAGATGGACAACTTTTGTCATTATAAGTCTTGTGAAAGGAATTGAGAAATACAAGAACTATAAGGGAGACACACATTTGTATATAGGGGGTGCACTCTTCTCTTGCAGGGTATTTATTTTATCTATGGTAGAATTGTATAATATTAGATTGATTAATTATGTATTCTCTAATTTGGTTATTTTTTATGTAGTTTTATGCCACGAAGGGATCTTTCACCACACCACTTCAATGTGATAAGCGCGGGAAGAAGACACGTGATAAGGTGAGTAAATGTGAAATGTAAACCTTAGAAAATTTCGTCATGTATGTAACTTTTCCTTGCCAATTTAAAACATATGTGTTCTAAATTAATAAACTTGAAAACATTTAAAACATGTTATACTCTTAGGTAAGGTAAACTGTTACAGTACAAACACATTCCCCGACTTAAACTTATGTTTTAGTAGTTGAGCCCTATAATTTGGGCTTTTTAATAATTTGACATTTTCATCAAAGTTAATTGGATTCCTGCTTTGGTGAGCTCTTTGACTTATTTACAAACTGTCTCATTTCTTTCTAGAGCCAACCCTCTTTCTAGAGCCAACCCTGACTTCTTTTGTTTAATTGGCTTGATATGCTTGTACTCATTCAGCTTGTGCTAGCTATTGAAATACTATCCATCTATGGTGATTGTTCTTGGGATACGAGTCATGTCAGCGTATGTCCACGCAAACACATCTGCGTTGGTTCGAAGGAGCTCTTGTATTTTTCTTTTAATGCTCCTAGGTAGATGCTTTCCAATAACGATCGTTTGTTCAGGGTAATGTTCGTTGACAACGATCCTTTCTACCGCATCATCGCAACTTAGGATGTCCTTTGGAGGCTCCGGTACAACTTCCTTTACCTTCTTATAACCTTTGACTACTTTATTGGACTCGTAGCTAGAGAACACGATACCTACCCCTTTGGGGGCATGAAATTTCATGGCTGCGTGAATTGTACACATCACAATTCCCATTTTTTGCATTGCGGTTCTTCTGAGGAGAAGGTTATATGGGGAATTGGATCTTACAATGACAAAGTTAAGGACCTCCGTCCTTGTATAAGGACTTTCTCGAACAATGACTTCTAAAGGCACATCCGCCAAGGGCTATGAGTGTTCGCCGGAGAACACTACGAGTGAGATTTTTGAATCCACTCTTAGAGATCTGATTGAGGGGTTAATCTTAAGGAATAAGTGTTCGTAGATAACCTTACAGGAGCTTTCACTATACATGTATACCCGGTTGACTTGCCTTCTAGAGATTCGGACCCCGATTATGACGGGGTCAAACATTCATAAATCCTCTAACCAATGCACATTTCATCAAACAGTAATAAACTATGAATCATAAAAAAACAGTTAATTCCCACGATGCATAACAATCCACATTTCTTAAACTAAAGCCAAACCAACTAAGATAATCAATATACAATAACAACAATAAAATGACAAACTTAAAAACCAAACACAATGGTGAAATGCACACTTGCACGCCATGCAATAATCCAAGTAATGAAGTGGACATCGTGAAGATTAGTTGGAAATCACTACTGATATAATCACATATGATTGTAGCAGACATATAATAATCCATAGTTAACCTATTTGGATCGGATGTAGAGCGGATTCGGGCAGAATTTCGGGTGGGTTAAAATTGTATCACCAGAGATTGACGAGAAACGGTGTATGGATGAAGGTGAGACAAAATACGAGGCAAATGCAGTTGGTAAACAAAATATTCGGATCGGGTTACGTTAGTGGACCGAGTTTAAAAAAGCGGTTGGCAACCGGGCTACAATGTTATGGGCCCCATTCACGGATACACCACACAGGCAGCCCAGCACAAAGCATTGTGGACCTAGGGTTTCCCAGTGCATAGTATTATAAACGAGTTGAAAAATGACTCGCGCGTTGCAGCGGAGGATAACATGTTGGTGCACCGTATTACGAATTGAATCAAAACTAAGACTAAAAATAGCATGGGCAATAACAAAAAAAGAGTGGTATCCAAAAGTAGGAAACTTTTTGATGAACGATACAACTAAAAAAGAATTATTTACTAAACTTAGATAACAACCCAAACAATAGTACTTATCACAAGTTCAAGAACTGTTATATATCCCCACATATTCATTTCCGAGTATTTTTCTTCATCAACCGGTCCTTAAAAACACCACATCTTCATTCTCGAATACTTTGCCTTAACCAAATAAAAGGGGGAAAAGAAAAAAATTTTACCCCAAAATATGTCAAAATGTTCGAGCAACCCCTACAAATATAATGACATTGAGTAATGATTTATGACGAAGCATCACCTGCAATTGTCGAACAAAACAACAACATTAGTCTCATCTCACCCACATTGATGAATAACGTGAAGTTCCACATATAATGTTGCATTTACTATTAAGCTAAGGCGATAAAAGACCAAACGCTTTCTTAGACAACATATCAGACACCAAACAAATCCTAGCATGTTCTTAGTCTAGAGTCTAAACTCACATCAAAGCAAATTTTCTATTGATGTGAAGTGGCAAGCTAAAATTACTTATTTGCCCCATCATCGTATGATAAAACATAACCACATTGATTAGGGTGCAACTGATTTCCCTCTTTAGTGATACATTAAGGGTATAAAGACCTTCTTTTAGCTCACATGGGTGTTTAAGGTATCAACTAATAGTGAATCATTTTTCTCAAACTATGTGTGAGGTTAGAAACTCAAACATTGGAACTTTCATGGGCCAGAAGGAGTGTATCTTTATCATACCTTAAAAGACAATACTACAACATAAGCATGGCTAAACATAATGGAGATTGTAAGATGAGTAGGTTAGGAGAGTTGGACTGAAATGGGGCCTTCTTTAATATGAATCATTAATGGTCCAAGCATGCCGGATCAGGTTGGGTTGATCCATAAATACTTTTTTTAATCTAAAATATACATAATATCATTACAATTTGAATATAGTTAATATTTATACAAGAGCATAGATGCTACAGACCCTCGGCTTAAACCATAAACGCTCTATGAAAATTGCCACTATCATGGCATATACTCCAATTAATATATGTCAGTGGCCATCTTGTGTTTTAAAATAATACACCAATAAGCCACAAAAATAAGTTGATCCAAACACCGATGCTTATCATTCTCACCTTAGAAACTTAATAAGAACCTCATAACGATTAAAATTCAGATTATCTAGCACTTAAAAACCCCATAATCGTTATTAAGACCGAGTTATAACACCCCACCCTAAATAACAAACTCCGAAAAGATCATCCAAAACTGACCTACAACCAAATTTACAACATACACTAAAAAAATGAAAAAATTTAACATGTGCTTATGCGGTCTGGATACGGCGTCCAGCAAACGGAAGAAAGTGTTGCAAAAGCGCATCAACAATAAGCTTAATAGGACTTCGAGCCTCCATATCTTCACATTCGACCCATCATGAAATGCAGATTTCGATTATTGACTTATTTGATGCAAAAACTTTAACATATGTAGGTGAGAAATGCAGATATAATATTCTTTAAAACAAACTTTCTCGGTATTTGTAAATTCTAGGTCTACTGGATCACTTAATTAAATTTCTAGAAAGAAAAAAAAACGAAAAACAGTTACCTTAATTCTAGTGTTTGAACGAATTCCTGCCCCATCGTTGGAACATCAGCTTCTACCGCCATCGACACACCCATGCCTGTAATTTCTGATTTCCGCAAACAAAAAGGTGTTCGTATCTGATCCACACGGAACAATGCGAAACAATAAATTGCAGTGATTTTACCATAGCGAAAAATGTTGTGTGTAACCGTGTTAAATGAGTGGATTTGGAGAAAAGTTGAAGGGCCAAAACGACATGGGCAAAAACAAGCTTTCATCTTTTTTTTTAATTGTAAGCTGAAAAATTCATTTTAAAAAAAAAACATGAAATTGAAGAATATACCGAGGTTTCGGGTACAACCATATTATGCATTGCACCTTTAACACGTTCACTTGTTCAACATGCATCATCACAATAAATTCATAAACAAATTTTGAATCAATTCGAAACCCAATAAGGAGATTGCAAAGCCAAAATCGGAACATTCCATAAGTTAGTAGGTGAGGCGCTGATGAAGAAGTATCGAGAATGAGCGATCATATATGTTTTTTTAAGATAAAGCAAAATACTCCATGCGTCCCAAAATTATTGTCCACCGACAAAAAACACACAGTTTAAGAAAAAATGCATTTATTACAGCTTTCTCTTTCTTACTTTTGGCAGAATGACAGTTTTACGCTTAGCTAATTAATTAAAGTATTCTTTAAAGTTTGTAATAATAATTTTAACAAAGGGTAATATAGTAAACTTGATCAAACTTTCCTATCTATTTTTAGTAGTGGGCAATTAAATTAGGACATCTAAAAAAGGAAACGAATATGAGATGCGAACGAAGCAGGCGCCGAAGCCCAACAGCCCAATTGGCAACCGACACATATAGTCCTATATATAGAGACATCTCAATCTCTCAATTTATATTAGTCACAAACTCTTATAGTATTATTTATCTTTAAAAAAAATAAAAAATTTAAAATTGATTATGGCTGGTGTAGATTATATCAAAATCTTCAATTTGTGCGCGTGCGGTATGATACCGGAAGATGTCCGAGTGGTGGACATATACGCAAGCCATCCTTCAGCGTTATTTGGTAACATTTGATTTTTAATCTGATTTAATTGATTTTTTAATCTGATTTAATATGATATAATCTGATATAATGCACTTAAATTATATATGGAACAGAGACTTATGATTACGCGTTTATTGTTTTTTTTTCTTTGCAGAAAAAATGAAGCCTAATCTCTTCTGGTGCGGAAAAAATCACGATGATGATGATATGTGTCGGCGATGTGGTGGGCCGGAGAGTGACTTTGTCTGAAACAGGAAGCGAATAAAGTCCATCTTTCTAATGCAAGTGGGAGTTATAAAGATTTCCACCTTTTCCATTTAGATATGAGATCGCCAAGGGTTTTGAGAGAGTGGCTCCCATGTGCTGCCTCAACATCAAAGAATGCACTCTACTCCATTTGCTACAACAATGAGGCATCTACTCCCGCTACTCAAAATTCTAAAGCCGGGCAATTTTCTAATACTCAAACACAATAAAGGAATGTTAGTCCACCCATAAAACAAACTTCGGCTGGTATTGGTAGGGACCATTTGTCTTTTGATGATCCGAGGCCTCATCATCTTTTACTGGAGAATGTCGTTGTGCATAAAGCTGCCATTGAGGGTGACAATTTTGTGCTACTGTTGTGGTTGTGAGTGATGGCCACTCGACATCGGTTGAAGAGGAGTATTCTCCGAGTGAAGCTCTAAGTCCAGAACAAACACTCAGTCACCGAGAAGATCGGGTCATCACTCGTAGTCACACACAAGGTGCTGCTTCTCCTGTGGTTGTGAGTGATGACCAGTCGACATCAGACTATTCTCCTCGTTCGAGCAAAGTTCTAAGTGCAGAAGAAACACTAGGTCACAGAGACGATCGGGTCAAGACTCATAGTCAAACACAAGGTACTGCTTGCTTTCATGCTATTTTGTGTTAATTGTTGCTTAATTGTTGAAGCATGTTTTCTGTTTTATCTTTGTGGCATGTTTTGAGGCTGATTTATGCTATGCTGAAAAACACAAGTAAATAAATTATTAGATGTTACTCCCTACAAACAACTACAAAGATAAAACAGAAAACATGCTTCAACAATTAACACAAAATAACATGAACGCAAGCAGTACCTTGTGTTTGACTACGAGTCTTGACCCGATCGTCTTTGTGACCGAGTGTTTCTTCTGCACTTAGAACTTCGCTCGAACGAGGAGAATAGTCTGATGTCGACTGGTCATCACTCACAACCACAAGAGAAGCAGCACCTTGTGTGTGACTACGAGTGATAACCCGATCTTCTCGGTGACTGAGTGTTTGTTCTGCACTTAGAGCTTCACTCAGAGAATACTCCTCCTCAACCGACGTTGAGTGGCCATCACTCACAACCACAAAAGTAGAACAAAATTGTCACCCTCAACGGCTGCTTTACGCATAACGACATTCTCCAGTAAAAGCTGATGAGGCCTCGGATAATCGAAAGATAAATGGTCCCTACCAGCACCAGCTGAAGTTTGTTTTATGGGTGGACTAACATTCCTTTGTTGTGTTTGAGTATTAGAAAACTGCCAGGCTATAGAATTTTGAGTAGCGGGAGTAGA
Organism: Tanacetum coccineum; assembly: GCA_026074375.1. NCBI lineage: Eukaryota > Viridiplantae > Streptophyta > Magnoliopsida > Asterales > Asteraceae > Tanacetum > Tanacetum coccineum. The sequence continues at coordinate 19,169 of BQNB010004215.1, forward strand.
TGCCTCATTGTCTTAGGCAATGGAGTATAGTGCATTCTTTGATGTTGAGGCAATGGAGTAGATGCCTCATTGTCTTAGGCAATGGAGTATAGTGCATTCTTTGATGTTGAGGCAGCACATGGGAGCCACTCTCTCAAAACCCACGGCGATCTCATATTCAAATGGAAAAGGTGGAAATCTTTATAACTCCCACTTGCATTAGGAAGATGGACTTTATTCGCTTCCTGTTTCCAGACAAAGTCACTCTCCAGCCCACCACATCGCCGACACATATCATCATCTTCATGTTTTTTTCCGCACCAAAAGAGATTAGGCTTCGTTTTTTCTGCAAAGAAAACAAAAACAATAAACGCGTAATCATAAGTCTCTGTTCCATATATAATTTAAGTGTATTATATCACGATATATCATTGATTAAAGTTTATTGGGGATTTAATAAATGGTTAACCATAACAATGCTGACGAGTACGCACGGATATGTGTATCACGTTTGGCATATATATTAGTACAAGACAATAAAACATAGAAATGCAATACCTCTTGAAGAATCAAATGCTAATGAAACAAAGTGGTTAAGTTACCACCTCTATCGTTGCTCACACAACACATCAAACAAATACGTCATGATGCTAGTTGTTGCTTCACGAATAAACAACAGAACACGGTGTTCTTGTTTTGGGTTGAATCGAACAAAACAAATAAACCTTTTGGATTTATTTTTATGTCTCGTTGATATAACAAGAAGGAAAAGAGATTAATGAATGCAATTGTCAGTTGCATGCTTGTCCAACTCCTTCATGCATACCTAAATATGTATGTAACCTTTAGTAGTCTCAATCTTCAAGAGCCTCGTAGCACATTTTGACTTTGTCTTGCCGATCAATGGGAGCCTAAAAATAAACTGTAATATGGGTTTTAGTTTGAATGTGTCCAAGTTGTTGTGTGTGGGGAGAGCTTCAACCGAACAAAGAAGTGTATTTTTTTTTCGGATAATGGTGTGTGTTTTTTTTGGGTCAGACAGATCTCCAAAAGTGAGCTAATCTTCACTCTGACCTCACTACAATCCGCCATTTACTCTATTTATATAGGATCTAAACCCTAGTTTTAATGGCTTGTTCCTTACTCCAAGTCATTGTTTATTAATCTCACACTTCTCAAACTCGACACGAAACCCCCTCCTAGATTCTTCTTAAAACTGGCCACTAAAGGGAGGAGGACGGGAGTTTGACTTTTCATAGTCTTTCCTTTTTTCCAACCTTTGTTAGAGTCCCTCTACTTTATATTTAACAATTTTAATTAATTAGTGTTTAGTAATGGTCTAAGGTTTTTTTTTATTTTATTTTTAAGCCGTACCAACGTTAAATTATTTCGTGAAAATATTATATGTTTAATAAAATATAATTCGGTTTTATATATTCCAAAAAAATTAAACATAATAAACGTACTGTTAACCATTAACAACTACGAGTACGCAGCGGATATGTATCACGTTTGACATATATGATTAACACACAATAAAACATAAAGAAATCATACCTCTTGAAGAATCAAATGCTAATGAAACAAAGTGGTTAAGTTACCACCTCTATGGTTGCTCACACAACACGTCAAACAAATACATCACGATGCTAGTCGTTGCTTCACGAATAAACAACAAAACACGGTGTTCTTGTTTTGGGTTGAATCGAACAAAACAAATAAACCTTTTGGATTTATTTTTTTGTCGATTGATATAACAAGAAGGAAAAGAGATTAGTGAATGCAATTATCAGTTGCATGCTTGTCCAACTCCTTCATGCATACGTAAATATGTATGTAACCTATATGTTTGACTTTGTCTTGCCGAATCACATGGGAAGCAAAGAAAACATAATATGGTTTTAGTTGAATGTGTCAAGTTGTTTGTGAGTGGGGAGAGCACGGAACCAAAAGAAGGTTTCGGTTAATGGTTGTTTTTTTTCCGATGATCCCAAAAGTGAGACTATTTATATAGGATATAAACCCTAGTTTTAATGGCTTGTTCCTTACTCCAAGTCATTGCTTATTAATCCCACACTTCTCAAACTCGACACAAAACCCCCTCCTAGATTCTTCTTAAAACTGGCCATTAAAGGGAGGTGGACGGGAGTTTTGTTTTCCAACTTTTAAGTCCCTCTCTTTATATTTAACATTTAATTAGTTAGTTTATAACGTCTAACGGTTAAACCAACCAACGTTAAATTATTTCGTGAAACATATTATATATTTAATAAATATAAACGAGTTATATATATAAAATACATAATAAACGTACTCTTCGTGTCTTAACGTGTGTACCCCCAATAGGCTCACACATTTCTAGTCGTATAGGTGTGTATCCAACTACCATAATCCAACAGCTCCCACTTGGGAGTTGGAGTAGCAGCCCATATACTAACGACAGAAACGTCTAGCAACACTCACATTCATTTTTTAAACTAGAAATGTCTGAGATCAAGTTTCATAAACATTCTCAGTAGCATGGTTATTTTATCTCTTGCTATAATAATCCCTTTGTTGAGATACCGTTAAACTATGGATATGGATCATAACTCATTCAATATAGTTTAACCATTTAGATTCTCGTTATAGAACTTAATTCAGATATACCAAATGTAATCAAGAATCATCTTGCATTACCCTTTGGGTGCGGCCACACAATTATCTGATTAATTCTGGAGAGGCGCCAATGGTATCATACTGCACATCAAGTGGAGAAACAAATTCTTTCTCGAATACAAGTGTTGTGAATGCTGCCAGGGCCGGTCCTGACTTTCATGCTACCTTGGGCGAGGCGGCTATAAAATGCCCCTTATAAGGAAAAAAAAACAAGTTACTATCTAATAAGGATTTGAAACTTAGTTAAGCTAGGCGATCTATTCGCAACGAACTTCAATTTAATAACTAATTAAACTAAAATGTTACAGTAGGAGCTAACTAAAATATCAAGTATAGTATAGATCAACAAAAGCAAACTTATTTCTTAGAACAAAGAAATTAATTATCTTTTTATACTTGATATTTGCTATGAAATCATATAGAAAAGTAAAGTGACTGTATATCGTCTTTCACGGGTTATGGGTCTCACTACCATCTTTCATAGTGTGTAGGGAGTTTGAGACGTAGATAGCCATACCCCTACTAAAGATAGTAAGGTTGCTTCCAGTTCTAGCAAAGGTAAAAAATGAAATCCAACCTTGCAAGGTAGAAAAAGACATCCGACCTTAAGTGTGAAAATTTCTTATACCGAGTAAATTATGTAAATAAACATATACTTCAAAATATAAATATATAAAAGACTCCAAGTAAATTCTTTAAACCCATGCCGCTTAACAAAAATGATACATAACATATTTAGTTTAAAAATAGTTGTCATTTATAATGTAAATAAGTAATGGTCATTTTTTAGAATACAGATAAAGATTAATAAGAATTTGAGTAGAGTGGAAATAAAACTTTTTATCCTTCTTATCCCACGTGACTCACCTGACAATATAGTACATATAACACTCCTTTCTTTCTTTTTATTCTCTCTCGTACATCATCTTCTTCCTTAGAATTGTTCTTCAGTGAAACTTTAAAATCTAAACTTTCGTATTTTTTTCTTTATTAATGCAACATAGACTCAAAATTTGATGCCCCCTTAAGATTTGATGCCCTGGGCCGTCGTCCACCTCGCCCGATACCAGGGCCGCTCTGTATGCTGCTTTTCACAGCAATCTAATAATAGGCCTTTATAACTACCATTTTCAGAACAGCATTTGACTTAAATAAAAAGGTGATATCCACACAAACTAGAACTTTGTTGTATTACTCAAGTCTAAGGATGACTTAACTAACCATATTTGATATCTTACTTATGACGACGGATCCAAAAGTAAATAATCAAAGGTTGGGGTGTCCAATATGCATCCCTGATAACATATGAGTTTGGCAGGAACCTTCCATATATTCAAAGAATATAACCAACACTCACATTTGTCTTGTGTAACAATACTCCCATATTGTTAGCCGACAATGGATATATTTAGAATAATTAAAATTATTCAAGGATTAAACATGCAAATATAGGATAACAATTCTTATTTGTATGAATGACAAATACCACGTATCTTCATTCATTAGAAAGTAAAAATTGTCTTACATCCCAATTATCCAAATACTAAAAACAGATATGCATGAAACTAATTAGCAAGTTGAAGCCCAATGTTTTTAACATTCTTAACTCTTTCTTTACAAGACAGCTAAATAGTTATCTGAGTAAACTTTCCGAATACTTGTTTCAAATTCACAAATTTGTGAAGAATTTGAACGCTATGATGAGTGTCGTATGTATATTTGCATACTATTGCAAGAATCATAGTATGAAAATGTGACAGTACCTTTTATGAGGTATTTGAAGTCAACAACATACCTATCTCAGACAGTCATCTTTACAGTTTCTTAAAATGTAAAGTATTCTCATTCTTTAATGTGTATTGCAACTATGCTCTAAGATGAGCATATCTAGTTAGCAGATTTATCATAAATGATGAAATCCTACTATAACTAGAATTGATTATTCTCTAGCATCATGTGTACACAAACAACACTATGCCTTATATAATTCGTAAACATTTATTTTAACAATCATCTAAATCACTCTCAATTAGATACTGTTGTTATCAGTCATCTAAACACTCTCAATTAGATACTGTTGTTGTTAGCTCATCTTGCTCTTGTGCAAAAGTAACAACCAGTCTAATACACAACCTAAGATATACATGATGAATCCTTTGTTAAAAACACAAGGGTTCCATCCATGTATTAAATTATCTCAGGTGAAATATATCATTTAAGACTTGCTTTAATGATGTATTGCATTGTGTTAGACTTAATTTCTGCATATATTTATTTCATTAAACATTCATTCCAAGGTCGTTTGTTTAATTTCCTAAAATTCGCAAGTGAAGTTTCATTCTAACCTCAAGGATTAACATTTATCTTGAATGGAATGATACCTTCAATATGTTACACAATATATGAATTTGAGAGAAAAAACATAGTGCTCCCACCTGATGTCAGGTGTACTCAGGAGTTATCTTGATTTAATCAAAAATCATATTGTGATTAAACTTAAGATCTCAGCTCCTAGATGCATGATCCAATCCACACTTGGATTCTATTATCTTGTATACTTGATAAAGACTATTTTAAACTCATAACTTTTTGATTACACACCGTTCTCGCAAAAGGTAATCATAAAGAAAAGAGTTATAAAACTTAATTGTCATCAAACAAATATAGACTCATAACCCTTTTGATTACACATCGTCCTCGCAAGGTAATCATTAAGGAAATAGTTATGATCCTTAATTCCCATTAGACAGACTCAAGGAAACCTGTATGACAATTAGTTATCTTTATATAATTAATGCGTGTAGAAAAGAAAGATTTAATCATAGACAATTAGTTATCTTTATATAATTACACACCGTCCTCGCAAAAGGTAATCATAAAGAAAAGAGTTATAAAACTTAATTATCATCAAACAAATATAGACTCATAACCCTTTTGATTACACATCGTCCTCGCAAGGTAATCATTAAGGAAAGAGTTATGATCCTTAATTCCCATATGACAGATTCAAGGAAACCTGTATGACAATTAGTTATCTTTATATAATTAATGCGTGTAGAAAAGAAAGATTTAATCACAATCAATTTCTTGAGGAGGATTAAAAACTCTTATCATTCGTCATGCATTAATGTGTATACAATTTTGTCCTTATGAGTCTTTCTTATTATACTTTGGTTCGACATTTTCATGCTAAATCTTAGTATGACATCAACAAGTGCATTCAGAAGGTTTTGTATTTTGTTCTTGAATATCTTCAAGATTTTTAGATGCTCCCACTTACTTTTGTAAGAAGAGATACTTCTCTAACACTCTAAAGTATTCAAGCAACTATTAAATTGTTCTTAATGGGACAACAAAATACATTTTTCAAGTTCTCATCTCTAGCTTGTTAATTAATATGCATTCATAAGAATTAACAATTTGAGTAACTTTAATCAAGAACATAATGGGACTCATCCCTATATAATAAGTAGATTAGGCTTGAATTACCTTCTAGGTTGGAAATCTATATTGTGTGTATCCATGACACATGCAAAATTTCTAACTAAATCGATTTGGAGGTAGAGGCAATTTAAAATTATCTGAAATCAAACAATACGGATATAGTTCTGTTTCTACAAATTAAACATACCAAAAGAGTGTGGTATTCTATGTGTATTTGGAAATTGTGAGCTCTTCAGAATTCCCTAGATAACTTAATTCCCTTTGGATCAAATACTCACCAATTAGGTCAAGCCAAATTGAATACAAAGTATTTTAAAACCAAGTGCATGCTATAATGTATATTTCTTGAATAAGTACATTATATGTCTTTGAATAATTTAAGGACCATATGTTAACTCTATGTTCATGTGTTCCAAAAAAACAGAACATGTCAAGTTATACGTTACAAGTCTCTCAATAATTCAAGGACATCATGTTAATGTGTTAACAAGAAGACACAATAATTTACTACTTACTTTATGTTATCAGTCATTGATAAATTCAAGGACTTTATAATTATGTCTTAACAAGAACATAATTATTCTAACTAAAGTAATTATGAACGCAAACTCTTGAGTTCAGTAGTAATTTCAAGTTAATTTCATACTTCATAATCATGATTGTGTAATTAACAATAATTATTTTGACTAAATCATATAGTCAATAAGTTTAAGTATCTTTATATTATATCTTGACTTTTAAATGTAATAGGGCAACAAACATCTTGTGTGTTTAAGTCCTAGTAGATTTATTAGTTCTCTTACCTTGCGGTCAAGAGAAACCAGTGAATCATATTGTTATATGTTGTTCCTTGGACACACTTAGGATTTCTCCCACTTGTGTACGGGACAACATTTCCTAAAGTATACAAACCATACGACAAGCGTTCGATTGTTTAAACAATATGATAGTATCATAGATATTACAAGTAGATTTCAAACCATAATGTTGAATAAGGAATCGTGGATTATTATTCTATAGATAACGTTTCAGGAAAGCAACAAGTAGTTATCCTATAAAATAAAATGCAATCTTCCTTTAGACAATAGTTGTTCATATCCAGAAAGTAATATATTATTTCAAAGCAAGCTAGAAATAATATGGGCAACTCACAAGGAAATGAATCTTGTAGCTCCCACTGAATTTGACAACCTTATATGAATGTCATTTCAGTAATGAAACGCAAAGCTCCCACTGGATTTGTCAACATTGTAAGTGTTACATCACTAGTAGAAAGCAAATAGCGATTTATTTACTTTCCTACTCTCTTAGAATGCCTACAAGTAGCAATGTACTTAGGTATTGTAGAGAGTATTTAAAGTTGTACTTATGTAGATGAGGGACTAGCCATCATATATTCATTAACTTGAATATTTAGCATGCATTTCCTCTTTAATCGGTTTGCCTAGCCACACGGGTGTTTAGCACTATAAGGAATGAATCGAGTCCAAGAAAAATACCTAGAAGACCTGCTAGTAATTTCTTTACTCGTTGCGGTTTAAACTCATACATCGTGACAAGTGCAAGATGTCATTATTTGGTAGCTATAGACACAATGTTCTCTAGTTACACAAATATTTTATCTTTCAAAGATTTCAAAACTGGAAAAGGGTAATGAAAAATTGAAAGTGAGTTTAAATATAATTGAGGAAAAACTTCAATTATAACCCTATCTTATTCTTGTCAACCAATGAGAAGAGATAGGAGTAAGTCTCACTCTTTCTTACCAGGAAAAAAGACTATGTTTGTCTTCTACAAGAAAACAAACTTTCGATTACGAATTATGTTGCAATAACACAATTAACCAGGACAAAGAAAGTTCTATTTAGTATTTTTGATAATTAAATTCTTAAAAGAATTAACTACCTAATTAATTACTAATAAGACTAAGATCCAACTTGACCTCCCACTTATTACAGAAGGTCTAACCAACATGTAAACAAGTAGGGTAAGAGGTAAGCGGCGTGCGTTAATTGCATTGTAAATGCAATTCTTAGTTTTATGAGACACATGACTTTAGTAACTCATATAGTAAGATAATGTACATGTTTTGTCTCATCTTATGCCTCGGGTCTGAGGTCTGACCAGGTAACTCGATTTAAGTCGACCAAAAGAGAACGTGCGAAAATTGACAAATGTCTGACCAATGGAAAAAATTCACCATGGGTTGGAAAGGCCCTGAGGTCTGAGTAGAGAAGTCAATCCAAATGCATATGTTCTTCATTTGGCTGGCATAGACTTAAAACTTCACATAGGGGTATACACATAAATTTTAAAAAAATATGTGACAAAAAAACGTGTACAAGAAGCATGCAAAACAACTTATAGCACAAAGTTAAGAAAACATTTTGTTAACCTTTTTGGTATAGTCATCATTTTGTCAAATGTTCTCGGTAGCTCCATTTTGGACGCACAAAGAAGCGAAGAAACAGGTCAGTGCGAAGCTTGTTAAAAACCTGACTTCTTTTGGGGTGTCGTAGCTACACCCACCTTAAACTTCTCTTATAGCTTGTGTAACAATGGGTGAGCCGTACTTCCGATTGACTAATGATGTTATTGTATGTTAAGAAACCCCTTTGTTAACATTAGTTTTATTGTTGCCAATATGGTGGGATTACAAATTTGATCAAACCCTATATTGTACTCCTACATCTGTCCGAGGACACAAGTAATTCCAATAATTTCCTCATATGCCGTAGCATGTAGTGGGGCGGGAGAAAAATAAAGATCAATTCAACCCCATACTGTGTATATAAAACTAAAGCTTCACAAGAAATCAAATTTCATAGTTTAATGTTCATATTAATTTGTCCAAAAACCCCGGTTTTGCAAATAACACATGGCTGGTCACAAGGAGTATGCTTACGTGTGTAATACTAGACATGTTAAATCCAAATTTCTCTATAATTATAGATCCGTTTTAAGAGTTTCATAAAGCCTATTTGCAAGTATTGAGCAATCACATGGCATATCACATATAAGCAATTAAAACAGACAGAAACTGGGAGTAAAATTGAAGACAAACTCTTGTATAGAAAGCAGTAATCATATAATGCCTCGAGTTCTCAAAAGAGTCTTCCCCAGTTGGAGAACCAAAAGACTCTCACTAGGTTTTCTGCTAAAGTACCTAGATCGTCACATCCATCATATATCATGATTGCGTGAGTCATAAGGCCGAGATAAATCAAGAATAGAATAACATGGCAACTTAATTAACCTTTAATTTTAATCTATTCTCTTTTTATCAAGTAACATTAGAATTGATTCTAGGTGTTTATTCATTATTTATGGCAAGGATTGCATATCATTGCCATAATTTTCAATAAAACAATAAATAAATCAGATTTCATGCAGCCCTAGCGTGTTTAATATGTGTGTAACCCATAAAACACCAAACGAGTTGGCTCGTGATGCCACTGTTGGGATTTAATAAACGGTTAACCATTAACAACTACGTGTACGCAGCGGATATGGATCACGTTTGGCATATATGATTAACACACATAAAACATAAAGAAATCATACCTCTTGAAGAATCAAATGCTAATGAAACAAAGTGGTTAAGTTACCACCTCTATGGTTGCTCACACAACACGTCAAACAAATACGTCATGATGCTAGTCGTTGCTTCACGAATAAACAACAGAACACGGTGTTCTTGTTTTGGGTTGAATCGAACAAAACAAATAAACCTTTTGGATTATTTTTATGTCGATTGATATAACAAGAAGGAAAAGAGATTAGTGAATGCAATTATCAGTTGCATGCTTGTCCAACTCCTTCATGCATACCTAAATATGTATGTAACTTATATGTTTGACTTTGTCTTGCCGAATCACATGTGAAGCAAAGAAAACATAATATGGTTTTAGTTGAATGTGTCAAGTTGTTTGTGAGTGGGGAGAGCACCAAACCAAAAGAAGGTTTCGGTTAATGGTTGTTTTTTTTTGGGTCAGACAATCCCAAAAGTGAGACTATTTATATAGGATATAAACCCTAGTTTTAATGGCTTGTTCCTTACTCCAAGTCATTGCTTATTAATCTCACACTTCTCAAACTCGACACAAAACCCCCTCCTAGATTCTTCTTTAAACTGGCCACTAAAGGGAGGAGGACGGGAGTTTTGTTTTCCAATTTTTAAGTCCCTCTCTTTATATTTAACATTTAATTAATTAGTTTATAACGTCTAACGGTTAAACCAACGAACGTTAAATTATTTCGTGAAACATATTATATATTTAATAAATATAAACGAGTTATATATATCAAATACATAATAAACGTACTCTTCGTGTCTTAACGTGTGTGCCCCCAATAGGCTCACACATTTCTAGTCATATAGGTGTGTATCCAACTACCATAATCTAACAAAAATCAGATTAAAAAATGAATTAAATCAGATTAAAAATCAAATGTTACCAAATAATGCTGAAGGATGGCTTGCGTATATGTCCACCACTCGGACATCTTTCGGTATCATACCGCACGCGCACAAATTGAAGATTTTGATATAATCTACATCAGCCATAATCAGTTTTAAATTTTTTATTTTTTTTAAAGATAAATAATACTATAAGAGTTTATGACTAATATAAATTGAGAGATTGAGATGTCTCTATATATAGGACTATATGTGTCGGTTGCCAATTGGGCTGTTGGGCTTCGGCGCCTGCTTCGTTCGCATCTCATATTCGTTTCCTTTTTGAGATGTCCTAATTTAATTGCCCACTACTAAAAATAGATAGGAAAGTTTGATCAAGTTTACTATATTACCCTTGTTTAAAATTATTATTATAAACTTTAAAGAATACTTTAATTAATTAGCTAAGGGTAAAACTGTCATTCTGCCAAAAAGTAAGAAATAGAAAGTTGTAATAAATGCATTTTTTCTTAAACTGTGTGTTTTTTGTCAGTGGACAATAATGGACGCATGGAGTATTTTGCTTTATCTTAAAAAAACATATATGATCGCTCATTCTCGATACTTCTTCATCAGCGCCTCACCTCCTAACTTGTGGAATGTTCCGATTTTGGCTTTGCAATCTGCTTATTGGGTTTCGAATTGATTCGAAATTTGTTTATGAATTTATTGTGATGATGCATGTTGAACAAGTGAACGTGTTAAAGGTGCAATGCATAATATGGTTGTACCCGAAACCTCGGTATATCTTCATTTCGGTTTTTGTTATGAATTTATCAGCTTACAATGAAAGCTTGTTTTGCCATGTCGTTTGGCCCTTCAACTTTTCTCCAAATCCACTCATTTAACACGGTTACACACAACATTTTTCGCTATGGTAAAATCACTGCAATTTATTGTTCGCATGTTGCGTGTGATCGATATCGAACACCTTTTTGTTTGCAGGAAACAGAATTACGAGGCATGGGTGTGTCGATGGCGGTAGAAGCTGATGTTCCAATGATGGGGCAGGAATTCATTCAAACACTAGAATTAGGGTAACTGTTTATCGTTTTTTTTTCTTTCTAGAAATTTAATTAAGTGATCTAGTAGACCTAGAATTTACAAATACCGAGAAAGTTCATTTTAAAGAATATAATATCTGCATTTCTCAGCTACATATGTTAAAGTATTTGCATCAAATAAGTCAATATTCGAAATCTGCATTTCATGATAGGTCGAATGTGAAGATATGGAGGCTCGAAGTCCTATTAAGCTTATTGTTGATGCGCTTTTGCAACACTTTCTTCTGTTTGCTGGACGCCGTATCCAGACCGCATAAGCACATGTTAAATTTTTTCATTTTTTTAGTGTATGTTGTAAATTTAGTTGTAGGTGACTACCGTTTTGGATTATCTTTTCAGAGTTTGTTATTTAGGGTGGGGTGTTATAACTCGATCTTAATAACGATTATGGGGTTTTTAAGTGCTAGATAATCTGAATTTTAATCGTTATGGAGTTTCTTATTAAGTTCAAAGGTGAGAATGATAAGCATTGGTGTTTGGATCAACTTAATTTTGTGGCTTATTGGTGTATTATTGTTACAAAACACAAGAAGGCCACTGACATATATTAATTGGAGTATATGTCATGATAGTGGCAATTTTCAAAGAGTGTTTATGGTTTAAGCCGAGGACTGTAGCACTATGCTCTTGGATAAATATTAACTATAGTTTAAATTGAATGATGATTATGTATATTTTAAGATTAAGAAAAAAGTAATTACGGATCAACCCAACCTGATACCGGGCATGCTTCGACCATTAATGATTCATTATAAAGAAGGCCCCATTTCAGTCCAACTCTCCTAACCTACTCATCTTGCAATCTCCACTATGTTTAGCCATGCTTATGTTGTAGTATTGTCTTTTAAGGTATGATAAAGATACACTCCTTCCGGCCCATGAAAGTTCCAATGTTTGAGTTTCTAACCTCACACATAGTTTAAGAAAAATGATTCGCTATTAGTTGATACCTTAAACACCCATGTGAGCTAAAAGAAGGTCTTTATACCCTTAATGTATCACTAAAGAGGGAAATCAGTTGCACCCCAGTCAATGTGGTTATGTTTTATCATACGATGATGGGGCAAATAAGTAATTTTAGCTTGCCACTTCACATCAATAGAAAATTTGCTTTGATGTGAGTTTAGACTCTAGACTAAGAACATGCTGGCATTTGTTTTGGTGTCTGAAAAGTGTCCTAAGAAATCGTTAGGTCTTTTATCGCCTTATGCATAAATAGAAAATGCACTATATGTGGACACACCTTCACGGTATTCATCAATGTGGTGAAGATGAGAACACTAATTTGTTGGGGGTTTTGTTTGACAATTGTAGGTGATGCTCGAACAATTGTAGGGTTGCTCGAACAATTGACATATTTTTGGGTATTCATGTAGCCAAAGTATTCGAGAATGAAGATGTGGTGTTTTTAAGGACCGGTTGATGAAGAAAAATACTCGGAAATGAATATGTGGGGATATATAACAGTTCTTGAACTTGTGATAAGTACTATTGTTTGGGTTGTTATCTAAGTTTAGTAAATAATTCTTTTTTAGTTGTATCGTTCATCAAAAAGTTTCCTACTTTTGGATACCACACTTTTTTTGTTATTGCCCATGCTATTTTTAGTCTTAGTTTTGATTCAATTCGTAATACGGTGCACCAACATGTTATCCTCCGCTGCAACGCGCGAGTCATTTTTCAACTCGTTTATAATACTATGCACTGGAAACCCTATATATAATGCTATGAAACATGTTATGAAACATTAGAGGTGTTTTTAGTGCAACAAACATAATGAAAAATATATACAAGTACTTACCTCTCCAGACGCCAAAACTTTCATCCACCTCATGACATAATACCCACATGCTGAACCATCCACTTGTTGATTGTACTATATTTAAAAACAAGTATATTCTGTGTTATACAATTAGGTTTAGATTATGTTAGCTATTTAAAAATTTCGGGTTAAAAGGCTTTGACTTGGAAATTTTTATGACTGTTTTCAATTCTTAAGGAGAACGGGGAAAAATTGAGAAGTATGTAACCAAAAGAACACTTCAAATTTTTGTAATTTGTCCCAATACAACTAATAGATTGAAATAGAATATACTTACAGTATCATTATGAATCACAATCTTAGGAAAGACCCTAAAAAGAAAATAGACAATATTATGTGTTAATTTACCTCAAAAAGGACAGAAGATACACAAATATAAGTAAAATTCTTACCGTTTAAGAATTCTTATTAGCTGGTAGCTAGTGTGGTCCTTATATACACGATCCAGAATACTAACGAATTGTATAATTGGACAAATTGTAAACAGGCTCCAGTGTTGCCTAATAATGATTGAAAATGTTAGCACAAAAATATAAGTGATATAACAAAGAAGAGAGTAGCTATATGGCACCCTGCATAGTATGGTGCTAGATACAGTTTGGCATAGTTGGGATCTAGCGCCTCCGTCAAGTAATTCTCGACATCCGTTGATTCCTTACGGCACTTCTTACGCGGGGCAGATACCTACATTCCTCGTGCCCATTCTCAGCTGCCCACTTCTTTAAAGACCTAAAGCAACGACAATATAGATAAAAGGTGCCATATTAATCTGAAATCCGATAACTCGTTAGTTAAATAAAGTTAATGTTAATCTACTTACATAGCAAACCATTCTAGTGTGCAAACTTCAAGCCGACCACCGGTAAAAAATTGCATTCGCTCACGAGGAGGGACAAGAATCAAATATTCCTTAGCTGTACCAAAGACTTGAGGTTCAGCACAAATACGCTTCGTTATAGGCTGTACTTGACCAAAGGCTTGCCAAACACGCGGTGGGATATCCAAAGTAGACAACGTCCTTTTTGTCTTGTCACGTAACTTATTAAATGTGTTATGATCCATGTCATCCTACACAAACACATGTATATTAGAAGTTAAAACCAATTTATTTCAGAAAATCTGTGTGCATATTAAATTCTAAATCTCAAATGACGTTAATCCATAACTATACTACATGCCTGAAATGGATTTCCCTCTTCATCTCTCGGTGTGCTTTTTGGAGCAGGAATGTCCGATAAAGCTAGTTCCGTTTTCTTTGACTTATTTTTTCTTAATTTCTTCTTCTTAGCCTCTAGAGTTTCCATTGGTTTCTCAACGCCTACCCTTTGATCTTCGCCCATTATTTCCTCTGGTTTATCTCCATATCTGTAACCGCACAAATTAATGCAGTCAATGGTGATCTGTTCAAGCTGCGCAAGTGAAAGGGCTCTATCGTCGACATCAACATCCTATATATAAATGTGTTACGAAACATTATAAGTGTTTTTAGTGCAACAAACATAATGAAAAATATATACAAGTACTTACATCTCCAGACGCCAAAATTTGCATCCACCTCATGACATAATATCCACATGACTTGCTATCGACTTGTTGGATGTACTATATTTGAGAAACAAGTATATTATGTGTTATACAATCAGGTTTATCGATTATGTTAGCTATTTAAATTTTTTGGTTTTGCCTTAAAGTTCAGGAATTAAATCTAGTTAAAAGGGTTCGACTTGTAAATTTTTATGACTGTTTTCAATTCTTAAGGAGAACGGAGAAAAATTGAGAAGTATGTAACCAAAAGAGCGCTAGAAATTTTTGTAATTTGTCCCAATAAAACTGATAGATTGAAATAGAATACACTTAGACGACTTACCTTCTCATTACTAATCATAAAGTCAGGAAAGACCCTAAAAAGAAAATAAACAATATTACATGTTAATTTATCTCAAAAAAGGACAGAAAATACACAAATATAAGTAAAATTCTTACTGTCTAAGAATTCTTAATAACTCATAGTTAGTCAGGTCCTCCTTATATTTGGGATCCATAATAATAACTAACTTGTCAATTGGACGAATTACAAAGAGGCTCCAGTGTTGCCTAGTATTGATTGAAAATGTTAGAACAAAAATATAAGTGATATAACAAGAGTTTTTTTTAGATAAATGGTGCTATTTCGAAATTTGTTTGCAAAAATGGATCTCTTTTTATACCTTTCTACGTTTTTATACGGATGAACCATATAATAACATCAAAACACGTAAAAAAACATATAATATCGTATAAAAACGTATGTGAGAAAACGTATGAAAACGTACAAGAACGTATTAAAATGTATGAAAAAGTACAAAAATATATAAAATGGATTAAAAGGTATAATAACGTCCAAAAACATATGAAACTGTAAAAAACGTATATAAACGGATGAAAGAGTACACAGACATACAAAAAATTATAATAACACATAAAAACGGATGAAACATAAAATAACGTCCAAAACGTATAAAAACTTACAAAATGAAAAAACGGATGAAAACATATGAAATAGTAAAGGAGATGAGTGTTGAAGACTTGGTTGTTCGTCTTCGTATTGAAGAGGACAACAAGCTGGCTCAGAAAGACACTTATACACCTGATTCTGCCAAGGCTAATATGGTTGAGCATGCTGGGTCATCTTCAAGGTTCAATTCCAAGGGAAATAAGAAAGACAAAAGGAAGAATGACAAGAAGAGCAAAGGGAAGTCTGAGTACCTTGCTCCTAAAGCTGGGATTGTGAAGCAGAAGTTCCAGGGGACTTGCTACAACTGTGACCAGCTTGGTCACCGTGCTGCTAATTGCAAGATGCCAAAGCGGGTGAATCCACGTCAGGCAAATATGGTGAATGATGATGTGGACATGATAGCGATGGTGTCTGATGTGTGTGCCATGATTTCTGAGGTAAACCTGGTAGGTACTAATCATGGTGGTTGGTGGATTGATACTAGGGCAACCCGTCATGTGTGTGCTGATAAGAGTATGTTTCACTCTTTCAGAGCGGTTGACAATGGACAGAAGCTGTATATGGGCAATTCTGCAACTGCTGATATCAAGGGTGAAGGAGATGTTGTTTTGAAGATGACATCCGAAAAAGAGCTCAAGTTGACTAATGTCTTGTATGTTTCGGAGATTCGTAAGAATCTTGTGTCCGGTTGGCTGTTAAACAAGTTTGGTTTTCGTTTAGTTTTTGAGTCTGATAAGTTTGTTTTGTCTAAGAATCAAGTGTATGTTGGTAAGGGTTATGCCATGAATGGTATGTTTAAGCTCAATGTAATGGTTGTCAAGAATGAAATCAATAAAATAAACTCTTCTGCTTACTTGATTGAGTCTTCTAATGTGTGGCATGCTCGTCTTGGACATGTAAATTTTAATTCACTGCGTCGATTGATTAAATTTAATAGCATACCAAACTGCCATATTGATTCTAAATATAAATGTGAAACTTGTGTTGAAGCCAAACTTACAAGAACATCCTTCAAATCGGTTAAGCGAACAACCGAACCACTTGATATGGTACACACAGACATATGTGATTTGAAATCACTACCCACGAAGGGTGGCAATAAGTACTTTATCACGTTTATTGATGATTGTACAAAGTATTGCTATGTTTACTTGTTGAAAAGTAAAGACGAAGCTATAGACAAGTTTGTTCTATACAAAAACGAAGTTGAGAATCAACTTGGTAAGAAAATCAAGGTTGTACGAAGTGATAGAGGAGGTGAATACGTGTCTCCATTCGCCGAGGTATGTGCGCAACATGGAATAAGACACGAGTTCACTGCTCCCTATTCACCTCAGCAAAACGGTATTGCCGAAAGGAAGAACCGTACCTTGAAGGAAATGGTTACTGCCATGTTGATTAGTTCTGGTATGAGCCAGGACATGTGGGGGGAAGCCATTCTGACGGCTACTTATCTTTTAAATAAGATACCTCGTAAAGAAAAGGAAGAGACTCCTTATGAATTATGGATGGGACGAAAACCATCATATCAGTACTTACGAGTATAGGGCTGTTTAGCCAAGGTAGTTGTGCCAACTCCCAAGGCCCAAAAGATTGGACCTAAATCTGTGGATTGTATATTCATTGGATATGCTAAGAATATCTCATTATACATGAATCGAAAAATCCGGATATACAAAAGAATACAGTAATGGAATCAAGGAATGCTTCTTTCTTTGAACACATATTTCCTTGTTTATCAAAAGAAACTGGAAGCTCAGTCTGATTAGATGATGAAGTTGTCCAAGATAAGAGACAACGAGATAATAATGATCTCCAAGATGAGAGACAAGATCAAACCGAGAAAGAAGAAGTTGAACCAAGAAGAAGCAAAAGGGTAAGAAACGAGAAATCATTTAGACCCGATTTTGTTTCTTTTATAGTAGAAAATGAACCCACGTCTTACCGAGAAGCGGTAACTTCCTCAAAAGGGCAACAATGGAGAGAAGCCATCAAAAGTGAAATATAGTCTATTTTACAAAACCATACGTAGGAGCTCGTGGATTTACCTCCTGGTTGTAAACCACTAGGCTATAAATGGATCTTCAAGAAGAAGATGAAAGCTAATGGCACCATTGAAAAATATAAAGCAAGGTTGGTAATCAAAGGATATAGACAACGTGAAGGTCTAGACTACTTTGATACTTATTCGCCGGTTACGCGAATAACCTCGATTAGAATGATAATTGCTATTGCCGCATTAAGAAATTTGGAAATTCACCAAATGGATGTGAAAACGGCTTTTCTAAATGGAGATTTAGAAGAAGAAATATATATGAACCAACCTGAGGGTTTCATAGCTCCTGGACAAGAGGGCAAGGTTTGTAGACTTGTTAAGTCGTTGTATGGCTTAAAGCAAGCTCCCAAACAGTGGCATCAAAAGTTTGACCACACCATGTTAGAGAGTGGATTCAAAATTAATGAATGCGACAAGTGTGTTTACGTGAAGGACACAAGTGCTGGATATGTAATTTTGTGTTTGTATGTCGATGATATGCTTATCGTTGGCAGTAACGACAAGATAATTAGATCCACTAAAGACATGTTGAAATCAAAGTTTGACATGAAGGATATGGGTTTGGCTGATGTGATCCTTGGAATAAAGATCATACGAACTCAGAATGGACTTGTGTTAAGTCAAGCACATTACGTGGACAAAATTCTTAATACTCATAATGCGGGGGATTCCGGCCAAGCTAGAACTCCAATTGACACCAGTATGCATCTATCTAAAAATAGAGGCTTAGGTGTTGCCCAATTAGAGTATTCAAGGATTATTGGCATGTTAATGTACTTGATGACAGGTACCCGACCTGACTTAGCATATGCAGTTAGTAGGCTAAGTAGGTATACTAGTAATCCAAGTTATGCACATTGGAAAGCTATCACGAGGGTACTTAATTATTTAAGATACAGTCGCGATTATGGACTGCATTATGACAGACATCCTGCTGTTATCGAAGGATACAGTGATGCAAATTGGATATCTGACATAAAGGATTCTAGATCGACTAGTGGATATGTGTTTACACTAGGAGGGGCCGCTATATCTTGGAAGTCTTCCAAGCAAACTATTATAGCTAAGTCCACGATGGAATCATAATTTATCGCGCTAGATAAATGCGGAGAAGAGGCGGAATGACATACCAAGGTGGCCTAAACTGGTAACGGCTATTAGTATACATTGTGACAATCAATCGGTCATGGGAAGAGCTCTAAGCATAATGTATAATGGAAAGTCTAGACATATTCGTCGTCGACATAACTCGATACGACAACTACTCTCAATAGGAGTTATCTTAATTGACTATGTGGCGTCAAAGGATAACATCGTGGATCTGTTAACAAAAGGCTTAAGCAAAGAGTTAGTTAGTAAGTCGTCCAAAGGAATGGGACTAAAGCCCTTGAAGGAATGAGTTTCTATGAAGGAAAACCTAACCTAGTTGACTAGAGATTCTAAGATCTAGGTTCAATAGAACAACCTAATCATAGAAATGTGGGGGAAGTCAAGTCAATGTGGGGGAGTTACTTAAGTTGTAACTTCCTAGTCCATTTCTATAACAATGTGACTTGTTGAGAGGTTAAACATATGGCTTTAATGGTTCAAGATGAAATCATAAAGCATAACGATTCAAGATGAAATCTGAAAGTATATGTTTTTAATGATTCAAGATGAAATCACCTATGTGAGAGAGAAGTAGGGTCGCTTCAAAGGGAATTGTGGGGTTGCAGAACTAGGCTAGTGCTCATGACCATGACGGGCACGACTATGAGGACTTGACAAGGTCAGGGAGAGTTTTGTGTGAATGTGTATTGTCGTCTACGTAAATGGGTGTTGAGTTCAAGGATATCGCGTCTACTCAGACCTAGGAGACTAAGTGTATCTCACAAGGGAAAGTTCAAAGGGTCACACCTACCTATCCTATGCAGGACTTAACAACAGAAATTTTGCCAAAATTTTGGGTGTTTTCGACCGATCTCCATTCATGTGGGGGATTGTTGGAAAATATGGTTTTGCAAAGTGAGGTTTTGCAAACTTTGGACACTATTTAACATATGTAGATGTTATATATCTTTATATTAGATTGGGGCATTGCGTTCTCCTCGAAGAGAGCTTCGTAACGAGCTAAAGTATGTCCAAAGTGGAGTTAAGATGAATGAGATATCGTGTCCCAAAGTGAGGCACGTGAAATACAAAATCTGGGAACTTGAAGCTATCCCACATCGCCCAAAAAGGGAAGTGGATAGTGGTTTATAAGGAAGTCTTGGTATTGGCTACCAAATTCCTTTAGGTTGGTTATGCTCCCACGCCTACGTTTTGACTCAAAGGTTTTATAAAAAATAATTAATGAATCATTATTAAGGCATATTGACATATGGTCACTATTACACCATATACATAGAAAGTGCAAAAAAATGATCAATCTCAACCATTTCCAAAGACACACAAGAAAAACACACAAGAGAGAAAATGCCACATTAACAAGTTTTTTCCAGCCAGTCTTTTTTCGATCATAAAACACTCTGTTTTCTGTGACATTTCAGGCAAGTATAGTCAGTTCTGGCTGTACAACACTTTGAACGTTGTACCTTTGGGAAACAGACGGCGACTTTTTTTAAGGGAAGCGTTCCACACGTGCCTCGTTCCACGCACCATTTATTGTTTTTTATTCATTTATCGTTCATAGTGTCTGTCTTCTGCTTCTACCCAATTATGTCTGTTTTATTTTCTGTTAATTATTATTAATTGTAATATGAATTCAAATTCGGCTTTCGGTTCGGTTGAATTCTAATTCGGTTGGGTTTTACCCAAAAAAATTAACTGAACCGAAATAAAGGAACAACCCAATAACCGAACCGGTGAACACCTTGCAAAGTTTAGATTCTTGATAGGTTGACAAAACAAAAAATGACCCATTTTTACACGGAGGTGAACCTCCGAGTGGCCGCAAATTGCTTGTACTGACTCTAATCAAATTAAGGTGTTGGGATGACAATACACTAAATCACGAGTCATGTAGCAATAACATCTATAAGCTGTCACGATTAGAGTGAGCGGTTTAGCCAAAAGAATGATGTTCCGCCAGACGATTAGTAAGGATGGTGTTCATACATACTTTAGTCAAGTATCGGAAACTAGGTCTACTGAACTTTGTGAAATAGTTAAACAACATAAAAGAAGTCAAGAAGCAGAAAACGAAGATGAAGATTCATCTACGTTAGAGAAACAAATCTATTTATTAGAAAACCATTTGATGAAAGCTCTTGAATTCATTAAATTCATCAGTTTGACTCCAAACCTAAGCTTGGATGAAATACTATCCACATGTGATTTAAACAGAGAACTCCAAATCCTGTATATAAGGTTATATATCCAGTTCCGGAAATTTTGCGGTTACGAAGATGGAGACAAACTACAGGAAACATTGTACGAACCATTATTAGACCCAAAGAAATCAAAGGAATGACCTATTTTTACAAACAAAAGTGAAAAAAGCACCATTTATCTAAAAAGACACATATAACAAAGAAGAGAGTAACTTTATGGTACCCTGCATGGTATGGTGCTAGATACGTTTTGTCATCGTTTGGATCAATCGCCTCCCTCAAGTAATTATTGACCTCTGTCGATTCCTCATGGCACCTCCCTTCATGAATCAAACGCGGGGCTAGATACCTGCATTTCGGGCACCCATTCTTGGCTGCCCACTTCCTTAAAGACCTAAAACAATGACAATATAGATAAAAGGTGCCATATAATGTGAAATCCGAAAACTCGTTAGTTAAATAAAGTGACTGTTAATATACTTACATAGCAAACCATTCCGGTATGCTAGCATCAAGCTAACCACTGGTAAACAATAACATTGGTTCAGTAGGAGGGACATAAATCACATGTTCCTCAGTTGTACCAAAGACCTCAGGTCCAGCACAAATACGCTTCGTTTTAGACCGTACTTGATGAAAGGCTTCCCGCACAGGTAATGGGGCATTCTTTTCACGCAACCACGTTTTTGTCTTTGTACATAACTCACTGAATAGGACATGATCCATGTTATCCTACACAAACACATGCAAAATAGAAGTTAAAACTAATTTATTTGAGAAAATCTGTGTGCATTTAAATTCTAAAAGTCAAATGACGTTAATCCATAATGTGCAGTTACATACCTGATATGGATCTACCTTTTCATCTATATGTATCCTCGTTTAAACAGGAATGTCCAATTAAGCTGATTCAATAGGAGCTGCATTTTCCTTTGATTTCTTTGGGTCTATTAATGGTTCGTACAATGTTTCCTGTGGTTTATCTCCATCTTCGTAACCGCAAAATTTCCGGAACTGGATATATAACCTTATATACAGGATTTGGAGTTCTCTGTTTAAATCACATGTGGATAGTATTTCATCCAAGCTTAGGTTTGGAGTCAAACTGATGAATTTAATGAATTCAAGAGCTTTCATCAAATGGTTTTCTAATAAATAGATTTGTTTCTCTAACGTAGATGAATCTTCATCTTCGTTTTCTGCTTCTTGGCTTCTTTTATGTTGTTTAACTATTTCACAAAGTTCGGTAGACCTAGTTTCCGATACTTGACTAAAGTGTGTATGAACACCATCCGTTACTATCTCTGGCGGAACACCCATCTCTTTGGCTAACCCGCTCACTCCTAATCGTGGAAGCTTATAGATGTTATCAGCTACATGACTGGTGTAGTTTATTTCACCCTACAATTAATTTGATTAGAGTCAGTACAAGCAATTTGCGGCCACTCGGAGGTTCACCTGCGCCGACTCCGTGCTATCCAAAAGGGTAGTCACCTGGGATTAGTGAGCTGGCGACGTAAAAGAATAGTTTTTTTGGTTTTATTACTTGATTTTATAATTTTCTTAAGGTTTTATTTTAGTTATTCCACACATTATTCGAACCCTCAGACAAATTAACCCAGCTATAAAAAATAATTCAAAAAAACATGCAAATAAAATTCCAAAGTCAAGTCAACACAGCTACCTTACCACCATTGCTATGACAAATTATAAAATAAATTAAAAATTACCTCCATGTTTGTTATGTGTTAGTCGGCCGGAAACTTTGTGGTGGACGGGCGCAGATCTAGGCTGTTTGCAGCGTGTAAAATTTAGGGTTAAAGAGTGTTTCGGTATAAAAGTGTTGGTTGATATTGTTTGGGTTGTTTTTATTATTTGGTATCGGGATCTATATATATTACCACTATATGTATCGGGATATATATGTATTATTACTATTACTATATATCCTATTATCGATAAAAAACGACGTAGTTTTGCCATCAGGCCGAATGTGGGCCAAAGTAAAAAAATTAAAAAATTCCCTCCGCCGGCCAATAAATGAGGAAAAATAAAAAAAGTTAGACCCTCAACTTTTAATTATTTACGACTTTTTATATAATAAACTTTATTTATCAAATACATAGCACATATCTACTGACTTATTCAGATAAAAAATACCATCGGAAAGATCTTCGAATTGCGAACAAAACGAGCACAATATTGCAACACTTTTGACATGCGCACGATTTTATAAAATATGTTGAAGTTTAATATAAATAGAAAAAAAATTATAAAACGTACCCTCAACTTCTAACTATTTACGATTTTTTTATATAATAAACTTTATATCTCAAATATAAATTATTATATGAAGCTTTTTATGTTTAAGAAAAATATATACGTCTATAATGTTTGTAGAGCATCTACTAACATTATATATGCACAAAACTACTAAGATATGGCCTAGTCTTCGTGCGCCTTTTCCTTTAATGCAAATGTTTATGTGAGGTCGAGAAAATGAGAGATTTGAATAAATAGGTCATATGTTTAATCTTAACTCCGCGGTTTGTATGAAACAACTGAACATTACTGCTTTGGGTCGTTTTAAAAAAATCAAATATACGAAATTTGAGCTTTCGGTATACATGCGCATATCAATTGGGGATAAACTCGTAAAACTATTCTGTTTTGGCCTGAGGTCATCGTAGGGTTTGTGTGTGGGACTTTGTTATAGTATTTTGCAAAATAAATGTAAGTTTTATTTTATTAGCTATTAATCGTACTATTATGTCAACTTAAGTATCGTTTGCTTAGATGATACCCCGACTTGGAGCCGGCCAGAGGCATAGCCATGATTTTTGGTTAAGGAGGGTTGGTCGTGTTTAATGCAAAGTCATAGTAATAAAGGGTTTGAATGAAAAAAATACTAGTAGAAAATAGACTAATAATATATATCCTACTACCTCCGGCCCTGCCAATAACTAAAAGAGACATGTAGAATTTTTTTCCTTTTTTTGAAACGGCTATCTTCAATTAGCCAGAGGGTAGAAAATACATCCATCTAAACGGGTTCTATAAGCCAATTAGTCCAACTACTAATTTTTTTACTACGATTACATATCCATAAAAAAGATATAACTCCTTAATGGTTTCTACTATACCATCTTTTCTAGTTGAGGATCGAGATCGTAAGATCCTACTATAATGTCATTTTCTTAATAGTCTTTCTAATATTATATAAATCTACAAATTATTATATATCATAAACACAAAATTATATAAATGTTTCATAGGAATGTTGTCATAAATTAAAATTATAAAATGTTTAAGAAGATTAACTTGTTGTTTTTTTAGTATCTAGGAAACACAACCCATAAATTCGTAGATTTTAGTTCGTAGTTCGAGAAAAGTAAGATTGGATCGTAGTAGATCTTAAGATCTTATGGTCAAGATCGGGATCCTATAAGATCCTAAGCAAGCAAAGATCCTACGTAGGATCTGGATCGTTTTTGTTTTGCAGTGTCGTAAAATCGTAAGATCCTAAGATTAGGATCGGTATCTTAACAACCATGGTTTGTACCGTTAGTTATTATGTGGCAACGTTAGTCCATCTAGCTAATGATCGCTTTGCATCGTTAGTCCTTTAACAATGATTTTATTTATATGATTTTTTTACGTTTTCGCTCGTTTTTTACGTTTTCGTCCGTTTTTTTACTATTTCATCTCGTTTTTTAAGTTTTCGTCTTTTTTTTTTGCGTTTTCGCCCATTTTTTTATATTTTCGTCCGTTTTTTACGTTTTCGTCCGGTTTCTTACTCTTTCGTACATTTTCGTACGTTTTCCTCCGTTTTTTTACTATTTCGTCGTTTGTTCTTTTACGCTTTCGCATGTTTTTTCTTAAATAATAGTTCGTTTTTTTACGTTTTCGTCTAGCTTTTTACGATTTCGTTTGGTTTTTACATTTTCGTTTGTTTGAAATCGTACGAAAACGTAAAATAACGGACGAAAACGTTAAAAATGTAAAATATAAACGAAATCGTACGAACACGGTAGAAATCGTATGAAAACGTAAAAAATACAGACGAAAACGTAAAAGATTGAAAGAAAACGTTAAAAAATGGACGAAAACATAAAAACAGTCGAAATTTCAAAAAACCAGACGAAAAAGTAAAACAACGGACGAAAACGTAATAAAACGTACGAAAGCGTAAGAAACCGGACGCAAACGTAAAAAACGGGCGGAAAACGTAAAAAAACGGGCGAAAACATAAAAAACGGGCGAAAACGCAAAAATAAATAGACAAAAACGTAAAAAACCAGACGAAATCGTAATAAACAGACGAAAACGTAAAAAGAAGTACGAAAACGTAAAAAACAAAGGAAAACGTAAAAAAACGAGCGAAAACTTAAAAAATCATATAAAGAAAATTATTGTTAAAGGACTAACGATGCAAAGCGATCGTTAGCTAAATGGACTAACGTTGCCACATAATAACTAACGGTACCAACGTTTGGTTCAAGTCGGTTAAAATTTGAAAGTACGTGGGTTTCGGTGTTAATAAAAAAGTAAATGGTTCACGTCGGAAAATTTTGGAAAGTACATTGGTAATTTATGGTTTTTACCCTATATTAAGTGATCAACTTTTGTTGTGTAATGACAATAATATTCCAAAAACAAAACAATTTGAAGAGGAAGTTTTGTGTGGTATATTTTATGCGTTAAATACAAAAAAAATCCTAACTAATAGCCTATCAATATTAATGGCCCTAGTCTATTAATTATACTCTCGGATCAAGTCCAATTAAAAGGCCAATCACTACTCACCAATAGAAGTCCGTTCACAAACCTATGCCACACGTGCTCTGGTAGCTTCTCCTCTACATATGAGTACTCATGTAAGGGAGTGTTGTCCATCAACTTTCACTAACGGTTAAGGATGTACCATCCGACACCTGATAGTGGGGTGCATAGCTAACACGATCCCGTAAGAGCCAAGGAGACAATCACATCCGTCATCCTTGTTTGCTCATTGGATGATAAACATGTGGCCTCACCACAACCGGTGATCATCCCTTAAAGGGTTTATCCTTAAACCCTAATACCTCACTATAAATAGAAGTCATCCCACAACTTCACCAAGTAAGTTCATACACTTGGGCACAACAGTTACACAAGGTAACTTTCACACACTATAAAGATGGTTTGTTTAAGTGTTACCTTGGCTTCATGATCTTAATCATACTATTGGGTCTTTACCGTTCAACACGTGAAACCAAACAACAGAACCATCCCAAATCCTTCATTAAACACGTTTTACATACCATACGTAAACATGGCACCATCTGTGGGACACAATGGCAACCCCGTCCGGTCAGGCGAGTAGCCGCCGGGCAATAATACCGTGTAATATTTAAGTCTCAAACCGAGACGACAAATTCACCATAATAGTCTTCAGAAGATGATAGAAAGTCAGATGCAAGACTCTCCTTGCCTTTCAATCTCGTATAATCTTAGAAAATTTAGCCACGGTCAATAAGCACCCAGGGAACACAAGAATGGAAGAGGAGCCATAGGCTCAACATCGAACCCCCATACATGGTTGGCGAAGGGAGGAAAGTAAGGCTGGTTAGGTGATCTCATGTAAAAGAAGGAAAAAAGAGTATGTTTGTGAGTGGGATTAGAATCCTCTAAAGTTGAGTCAAACATGATACATCATGTTCACCAATAAAAAATTAGTTAATTGTATAAAACTTTTTCTTTTAATAAAAATCATGGGCCCACTTATTTATTTTCACTCACAATAATCCTAACATGATCAATCATGTTTGACCATAACTTTAGAGGATCCTTTTCCCCTACAACCATACCTATAAACAATCATTTTTATATCATTGCATACCTGATACGTGTCCCTGTACATCGGATTTTTTTTCCAAGAACTGAATGGTTTGACACGGCTGAACAACATCTATCAATGACAAAGGCCACCAATACAATACAAACCGGCCTTAACCACTTGTCCTTTCTGAAGAATGTTGCAGCAAATGTAGCCAGACACCCCTTAAAGTTGAACATTTACAGGAAAACAACATTTCTGTGTGGCTCTGACCTATTAAAATATGAATGTTACAGAACAATCTATTATTATATAGCCATGAAGTTAAATCCAAGACAAAATAAGTATTGAAAATAGACGATTACCCAGGAGCCGTTGGTATCTGGTGCCACATTCTCTCC
>BQNB010004215.1:47114-66525 GCA_026074375.1 Tanacetum coccineum
CGTGGGCAACATCTTCAAAGTAACAATTGCCACGTGTAAAAATCTGTGTGGTTTGAGCAGTCGAGAAGTTGATCATGACCAGATTGGGAATTTTTCAAAAACATGACCACTATGTGGAAGTCATTTTGAAAAAATGACCAAAACAATACTTTTCTCTTTTTTCAGGGGTGAGCAGAAGAAACCGAAAAAACCGAAACCGAATCGAAAACCGAAAAAACCTACCAAAACTAGAAACCAATGGTTCGGTTTTTAATTTTTCAAAATTTCGGTTCGGTTTTGGTTTTTGGTCAAAAACCGAACCGTAAAAACCGAACCGAACCGAACCAAACCAGTTTTATAATAATATATAATTAATATAATATAAATAAATAAATGATAACTAAAAATTTTAAATTTATATTTATTTTATGGATGAAATTATTATAATATATATTATCTTAATGTTTATATATATGTTTGTCGTGTACGTGTGTTTACTTGACAATATGTCGTTACAATGACAATGATCATACTATGCGTATTTTCACATGCATGTGTGTGTCTCTCATTTATATGTGTATAATTGTAAAAATTTATGTAAACATTATTAGGTTCATATTGACAAAAAATAAAAAAATAACCAATTTTCTACGTAAAGAAGTTTATTAATATAAATTAGCAAAAACCAAATTTAAACGGTTTGAAACCGAAAAAACCGAAAAACCAAACCGCAAAAATCGTGAAACCGAAAAAACCGAACCGCCAAAAACCGAGCGATTTCAGTTTTTAGTTTTATAAAAACCGAATATTTCGGTTCGGTTTCGGTTTTAGCCAAAAACCGACCCAAACTGAACCGTGCACACCCCTACTTTTTTTATAAGGGGGACTAAACGTGAAATCGGCAACTATCATGAGGACAAAACGTGAAAGGGAACCCGCACGAGGACCAAACATGAAATCGACAACCCCTTGGGGACAAAACATGTTAAAAAGACATATATACCAAAGGGTGGACCCATGGGGTTCTCGGGGGTTAAAGGGAACCCGATTGTTTACCGTCTAGTGTAAATTGTTGTTAAAAATTCTAATTTCTTCAAAATGAACTTAGTTTCGAAATTTTATGTCACATACATACATCCATTTTTTAATCAGTCACTAATATGTCAAAATTAATACACAACTTTTTAGTTTGTTTAATAATTTTAATAAAATCATATTTTTTATTAAAAAAAATTATTTACACTGGTAAAAGAACATCAATCTAAGAACTATCAATTATGGTAATTTTAAGAAAAAAATTTAAAACACATTAAAAAATTTATAACTATTTTTAACCATAGTGATTAAATGTTTTATCTTCATATAAAATAAAATTTCTAAAATGTTAAATTTTCTTTTATAATTTAATACATGTGTAATTATTTAATCTATATACTCCATCCGTCTCAGAATTATTATCCTCTATTGACTTTTCAAGTTTTTTTCTTTCGACTTTAACCTTAAATATTTGTGTTTGTGTTATACAATATTTGATGAAAATCATAACTATGCAAATTAATTTAAAAACTGATCAATTCATATACTTTTCATTAAATATTATATAACGCAAATAAAAATATTTAAGGTCAAAGTTTAAAGAAAAAAACTCGAAAAGTCAATAAGGGACAATAATTTTAAGACGTAGGGAGTATACTATCTATAATGGAAAAATCTACAAACCTGAAAGTGAAAAAATTAAGTAATCTATTTATAGGAACTATAATCAATGTTTTGAAAACCGGGTCTCTGATCGACCCGGTCAAGTCACCGGGTCAACCGGTTCGACCAATGGGTCAACTCGATATTCCATCGAGTCAAACCGGGTTTCGAGAATACAAAAACCGGTTTAATTTAACCCGTTTTCAAAACATTATGTTTAATTCTTAAATCCTCAAGCTGTTATTATTTTTCATTTATCACCCATAAACTTTTTTTATCACTAAAACTATATGCCGCTATAAAATGTCGTTGCTAAACACGGATACTCATCTAGTAACCTCATAGTAATTACGCAATTGCCACCCTAAAATCCCGGTCAGAAACGCACTTCGAACTCATTCCCTTTGACTACCATCAACATTAACAACAACTAGGGTTTAACATCCCCAAAACAAAACCCTAACAACAGCCAGCCACCATGAACTACAGGTTCGAAAACCTCCTTGGAGCCCCCTACAGAGGAGGCAACACAGTCATCACCTCCAACACAACCTTAATCTCCCCAATCTCAAACCGTATCTCCATCACCAACCTTCTTAAATCCCATTCCCAAACACTCCCTTTTCAATCCTCTTCCAACATCTCCCGTATCGCTGTCTCTTCTTGCGGAACTTTTCTTTTGACTGTTGACGATAATAACAGGTGGGTGTGGGTGTGGGTGGGCCCCACCTTCATTGTCTTTTTATTTTCAGTTTCGCTAAATGTTTACTTACTTATGTTTCATAAGCTCATGTTTTGTCACTTATTTTCAAACTTTTTCTTCTTATATAAGCTTATCAATTCATAATAATTTTATGAATTGATAAACCCCAAAACCAAATAAGCCACAAAAATTGAGCTTATCAAACATAAACCCCAAAACCAAATAACTAATAAGCCCATCATAAGGGGGTGTTTCTTTAAGCTTATGACTTATTTGATGTTAGGCTTATGTTTGATAATCTCACTTTTTGGGCTTATCTTGAAACTTTTCGGCTTATCTAAAATTATTATGAGTTGATAAGCTAATATAAGCCGAAAAGTTTCAAAATAAGCCACAAAACATGAGCTTATGAAACATAAGCTGAACCAAATAAGTCATAAGCCCGCTATATAAGCTTAAACAAACACCCCCTTACTGTATATTACAACATTTTCAATATAATTTTTTCTTATTTTATGGACTTATCAGCTTATATAAGCTTTATCAAGTCATGATAAGTTTATATTAATGTATAAGCTTAAACAAACGGGTGTTTGGGTTATTAGCTTATTTTTATGGGATTATCAGCTTATTAAGATTTGGAAAAGCCGATAAAGCTCGCTTTTTTCAGCTTATTGTTAATTGATTATGGACTTGAGCCACAGGCTCAAGGTGATAAGCAGTTTATAAGATCAAAAATGTGAGCTTTATTGGCTTTTCCAAATCTTAATAAGCTCATAAGCACATAAAATAAGCTAATAACCCAAACACCCGTTTGTTTAAGCTTATATATTAACCTAAACTAGTTACGACTTGATAAGCTTATATAAGCTGAAAAGTTTCATTATAAGCCACAAAAAATAAGCTTATGAAAGATAAGGTGAAAACAAATAAGTCGTGAGTCCGCTATATAAACAAGCACCCCTTATCGTATATTACAACATAAACGTTACACGAAACATTTAGGGGGTGTTTGTTTAACCTTATATGTGGGCTTATAAGCTTGTTTGATTTTGGCTTATTTTGAGACTTATGGGCTTATATAAGTTTATCATGATATGATTAACTTATACAGTATAAGCCCACACGTCTCAAAATAAGGGACAAAATTTAGGGCTTATGAAATATACAAGTAAGCTTAAACAAACACCCATTTAACCACAGTATCATAACTATATTTATTTGCCGCTATAAATTCTTGTCGCTCTATACAAGTACTCGCCTAGTAAAATTTGAAACCAAAATGTGAAGCTTATTTTTTTTGTAACTTACATGAAGCAAGACTACTTTTATACCTCATATTCTTAACGAGGCGAATTCATTGTAGCAACTATATATTATGTTACGTTTACATAAAACTATAGCAATTTTACAATGTACATTCCTCTTGACAATTGACAATAATAACAGGTGCCAGTTCATTAACCTCGTACGACGTGTAGTCTTACATCGTATCACTTTTAAGGATAATGTTAAGGTTGTTAAGTTTAGTCCCAATGGTAAATTTATCGCGGTTGGTTTAGGGAAGTTGGTTCAGATATGGAGGTCACCGGGGTTCGAGAAACAGTTTTTGGCTTTTGAGTTGGTTAGGACTTTTGCGAGCTGTAACGGGGATGTTACGTCTATTGATTGGTGTCCCGATTCGAGGTATCTTTTAGTTGGGAGTAAGGATTTGACTGTGAGACTTTTTTCAATGAACAAAACGCCGGAGAAAAAGGATAGGCCGTTTATGTTTTTAGGACATAGAGATGTGATTATAGGAGCGTTTTTCGGAGTTGATAAGAATACTAAGAAAGTTAACAAGGTTTATACTTTGTCGCGCGATGGGGCGGTTTTTGGATGGAGTTTTAGTAAAAATGAGGAGAAAGTTAACGAGCCGGAGTCGCCAGGTACTCCGGACCAGATAGTGGAAGAAAGTGAAGAAAATCGTAATGTGAAGAAACGGAAGACGTTGGAGGATGTGAGTGAGGGTGTGTTGGATAATGTGAAATGGGAGTTAGTTAAGAAGGATTTTTTTATGCAGGCGCCAGCCAAGCTGACTGCGTGTGATTATCATAAGGGTTTGGAGTTACTAGTGGTGGGGTTTTCCAACGGGGTGTTTGGGCTGTATCAGATGCCGGATTTTGTTTGTATACATTTGTTGTCGATATCTAGAGAGAAGATAACGACTGCGACGTTTAACGAGCTTGGGAATTGGTTGACGTTTGGGTGTGCCAAGCTTGGACAGTTGCTTGTTTGGGAGTGGAAATCGGAGAGTTATATATTGAAGCAACAAGGGCATTATTTTGATGTTAATACTATTGCTTATTCGCCGGATTCACAGCTTTTGGCTACTGGTGCAGATGATAATAAAATCAAAGTAAGTTAGTCTTCTGATATACGGTTTATTACTATAGGATTTTCTTATGTCGTTGGAAAACTATTAGGTATTTAACCTTTTTAAGTGCCATATACAACAAAATGTATTGCGTTTTTTAATTTTGTACAAACTAACCACATTATCCTTTAATCACCAAAACCTTGCTAAAACATGACTATTCTCGCAGTTTATGGACTTTTTCTCGAACTATTTTGAACAGTTGTAAAAGTATGCTGAAACTATGCGGAAAAAATTCAAGTTTTGGCGGTTTTTGGGTGGTTTTAGAACGTTGTAAGCTGCAAGTTTTGTATGAATTTTCTCATGAAAAGTAGTATAATTTTGTATATTCACACAACCAAAAAAAGGGTTAGAGTAGTGACTTTCTCGTACCATTTCTATAGAGTATATATTTTCATACCTAAATATAATGGTTCTATGTGTTTAATAGTACTTATCGATCGTGTTTGCTTGTTATAGGTTTGGACCGTATCATCAGGTTTCTGTTTCGTGACGTTTTCTGAGCATACTAATGCAGTTACGGCACTTCATTTCATGGCTAATAACCACTGTTTACTGAGTGCATCATTAGATGGTACTGTTCGTGCTTGGGATTTGTTTCGTTATCGTAATTTCAGGACGTTCACTACCCCTTCTTCTAGACAGTTTGTATCGTTAGCGTCAGATCAAAGTGGGGAAGTGATTTGTGCTGGAACACTTGATTCATTTGAGGTACTGGATTATGACTGGTTTTAACACTAGTTTGACTCGTTTTGTCTAGAAAATTGACACAACATGTTCCGTTCGTTTACAGATCTTTGTTTGGTCAATGAAAACGGGGCGATTGTTGGATGTTCTTAGTGGTCATGAAGGTCCAGTTCATGGCTTGATGTTTTCTCCTACAACCGTAAGTAGTTACTGTTATATATTTATGTTTATATATGTGGCCCATGGGCTTATTATTCCTTTTTTTCATATCACAGGCAATTCTGGCTTCATCTTCATGGGACAGAACCGTCCGATTATGGGACGTATTTGATGGAAAAGGTTCAGTTGAAACATTTTCTCACACTCACGATGTTCTTACAGTTGTTTATCGTCCAGATGGCAAGCAATTGGCTTCCAGCACATTAGATGGTCAAATTCATTTCTGGGATCCCATTGATGGGGTGTTAATGTACACCATTGAGGGCCGTAGAGACATTGCTGGAGGTCGTTTGATGACTGATCGTAGAACAGCCGCAAATTCGTCATCTGGAAAGTGTTTTACTACTTTGTCGTATTCAGCTGACGGGAATTATATATTGGCTGGTGGAAGTAGTAAATACATCTGTATGTATGATGTTGCTGACCAGGTTAGTTTCTTGTTTTACCGAATTACTTATAAATGGGTTCTTTTAAGCCCTTTTTTATGCAAAACGGGTCAATTTATATCCTTAGTTATATAAGGGGAACGGGCTGAAGAGGCTGAAAGTTGCTTAAAGTCTATTCATTAATGCTCATAACACCCTTATTTGTTATTGTTAAACGATTTAGATTATACTTGAAGTAACGAACAGTATTGTTGCAATGGTCATCACCAATGCTATAATCATCAATGAGAAGTGCAAAAGAGTCGAGTTTTATGCTAAACATAGACATTGAAACATTTCCTAAATATAATATGTCATTTACTAGTTGTACTCGTGTGTACACGTAACACGTGCAGTCAGCACCATGTTGTTTATACCCTCGTGTTTTTGTCTATCTGCTTCCGAGTTTTGCATTTACATGATTCTCAGTTCTAGCCTTTAAATTCAATAGGTTACATGCATATAAATTTTCGTTAATTTTTAATCCGAGCCGATTAAAATCACCAAAGAACAAGTGGTTGAAAAGTTATAATTGAAAAGGCATGTGAAAGTTACACTTTATGTAAATGTGTTTTCAAATTGCTATTGCCCAACAAAAAACTCAGAAATAGTCAAAAAAAGAAGAGGCCAAGAGAGTGTTTGCAGGACATTACATCTTTTAAAAAGTCAAGATTTTGGCGCACATTAAACAGCCTCGTATTGTTAATTTTACAGGTGTTGCTGCGAAGATTTCAAATAACCCTAAATCTGTCTTTAGACGGAGTTCTTGATGTGTTAAATTCGAAGAATATGACTGATGCTGGTCCTATGAATCTAATTGACGATGATGATAGTGATGTAGAAGATGGTGTTGATAAACAAACACGAGTTAAGTCAAGTTATGATCTACCCGGATCAGTGACTAACCGTGGAAGGCCTATTGTCAGAACAAAATGTTTAAGAATTGCACCTACAGGCCGTAGTTGGGCTGCTGCAACTACAGAAGGTGTTTTGGTTTACTCGATGGATGAAAATTTTATATTTGACCCTACAGATCTTGATATAGATGTTACACCAGAGGTAAGAAAACTTCTTTGGTTTGGGTTATCTTATTTTGATTATAGGCTTGATTAGTCGTAATTTTGATTATCTTTACTTGCAGGCGGTTGAAGCTGCTCTTGGTGAAAATCAACCAAGCAGAGCCTTAATCCTTAGTTTACGGCTAAATGAAGATGCTCTAATTAAAAGATGTATCGTTGCTGTTCCTCCCGTGGACATCAGACCTGTCGTTGCATCTGTTCCTTTTAAATATCTTAATAGATTGATTCAGGCTTTTGCAGAGCTTCTAGAAAATTGCCCTCATTTGGAATTTATTCTTCGATGGTGCCAGGTATTATATGAAGACACCTTTAGTTTTGAAATATTGTTAAATGTGGCAACTTTAACCCATTTGCTTATGAGTGGGCCGAGTCAGTCGTGTTTTACCTCTTATCAGGCCAGACAGATAAAAAGTGTATTTTTATAGCAGAAAACCTCTGAAATCATTTTTTAGTCAAAGAAGTTATACGGAGTAGGGGTGAGCAAAACGGACCGTCGACCGGACCGGACCGAACGTATATCGGTCCGGTCCTCGGTCCATGCTTTTCATTACATTCGGTCTTCGGTCCGGTCTTACAAAAAACCCGGCGATTATGCCTTGTAGGACCGGACCGACTCCGGTCCTCGGTCCGGCGTTTTGGACCAATTCGGTCCTCGATCCGGTCCGGTCCGGCCCTTGGACCGTGCTCACCCCTAATACAGAGTGTCATCTTTTGTAATCTTATCCGACAATTGACACGCCAATTACTTGTATGAAATCTTAAAAGTTCTCAAGTGTTTGGAGTCAGTTCAACCTAACCCATTCCACACGGACAATCCTACTTGCCGATTGCAACCTTTCGGATTTAATAACTGTTGGATAACTACGGACACGTAATTCACTCTGATATTTATTTTGCAGGAGCTCTCTAAATCTCATGGTCATTCGATTCAAGAAAACTCAAGAAATCTACTTCCCGCTTTAAAGTCATTGCAGAAAGCTATTACAAGGTTACATCAAGACTTAGCAGATACATGCTCTTCTAATGAATACTTGCTCCGATATCTATGCTCTACAAGCTCCAAGGCATGAACGTATGAACTCACTTTATAGCTGTAGGGAGCTTACCAAGAGATGTTCCCATTTAATTTGAAATAGCAATTTTGTTACAAGTAGGCGTGCATGTTTCGGATTATGCTATATTTGTTACCAAGGCTCGTTTATTTTCTTTTTTTTATAGTAGGAAAATTGGAGACAAGTGAAACGGCGATTTTGTAAGCATCATATGTAGAATGAAATTGTGTTTGGAAACATGTTCTTGTGGTTCTATACTGTAGGTGTTTTTTTTTTTATTCGTAACGCACTTTGGACACACAGATATCTTTTACACGGTAGTGATTAAGTTGTGTAAAGTGACAGGATTGTAATAAGCAAAGATTATTTGTACACTACACCATTTTCTCATATGGTTAAGAAAGGGATTGTCATAAGTAAGGGTGCATTTGGTACGAGGGTTTTGGAATCAAGAATGAGTTTCATATCCATTGTTCTTTGTTTGGTTACTAGATATGGAATCAAAAAGTACATCTGAAACCTATAGCTTCATTCATGGTAGATGAAGTGATTTGATTGATATTTCTATGTGGGCCATGTTTTATGTATTAAATCTCTCAATTTTATAATTTTTTTACGTTAAATTTTATAATAAACGGGACCTATATTAATTTGATATTCATAACTCAAACTTTATACAAAAGCAAACAATGAAATTGATATACTTAGGGGGCGTTTGTTAAGGCCTTATAGAATCAAAGTAATGAAAGTATTCTTTTATTTAATTGTTTGGTACGATACTATATTTTAAAAGTGGGCCACAATCAATGAAAATTGAATCCAGGTAAAAATGAGTGGTATGGCTCATTCATTCCTAATGACCTCATCTTAATTCACTCTCTTACAATATTTATTTATACTATTATATAAAGCATTTATAATGTGAGACCTATTAAAAATTAAGATAAAGAGGTGTAATTTTGACCATCCATCTCATTTTTGGGAATCACATCATAAAGTGACATGTGTCACCTTTTGATTAAAAAATCACCTTTATTTTCAAATTGAAATATCTTTTTATCTATTTAATTTTATTTTGATCTAATTTCATCATATTTTTTAAAATTTTATGCTCTTTAATTCAACATCTATTTTGATATATTTTTATAATTTTTTTTTACAATTTAATAGGTTTATTTTATGTTGATTTATATTTTTTTACAACTTTAATCTTAATTAAATATAAATTTGATACGTTAAAACTATATATTTTCGGAGATAGTGTTGTCTTTTTACATGCGAGAATGATGATGTTAATATGGTGTTGCGAGAAAGTTACAGGAAACCCCAACGAACACATACATTTGTGAAACGAAATTACTAAGCGGGTAGGAAATTACGTAAAAAGTTGAGTTAGTAAATTTTTTATTGCCGCCGCTATGCGCGGGTAACCAACTAGTTTTTATTAAATAATTTAATAATAAAAAGTACTATCACTTATATATCATCTATTATTTTTATTAAAATAATCATTTTAATAAAATATTATATTTATCTTTTATTTCAATTTCTTTCGTACGTAAACCAATTCCGAATCCAATTTTACCCTCTTACAAACCAAACGGGTCCTTAATAATTATATTCTACTTTCTTATCAAAGTCATACCTATTGTGATTCTGAATAATAAACCAAATACACCCTAAGATTTGTAGTGTTCTCTTCTTCTACAAGTTTTATAGTTACCAAATCCTCTAAAAAAATTGTCATAAGTCACAATTGAGAATTCCTCGACAATGGCACAAAATATACAGTAAAGAGTTTCTTGGCAGATGTTTAGGATTGCTTATTTGAAACTGTTTATCTGCTTAAAAAGAATCAAAATTGTCTAAGGGTGCGTTTGGTTCGCAGAATGTTTTTGTTGGAATTGGAATGTGTTTGAGGAATTGGAATGTTAAAGAATTAGAATCTGAAGGAATTGGAATTTGTGAAAACTATCGCGTGTTTGGTTGGAAAAAAATGAAATGAAAAAACAAATTATATAATTATATTAATAATATTAAATATAATTTAAAAATAAATAAATAATAATAATATAATTTTTAAAAAATAATATAATTTTTAAATAAATAAATAGATAATAAATAAATAATAATAATATATTTTTAAATATATAATTAAATATAATTTTTAAATAAATAAATAAATATAATTTTTAAATAAATAAATAAATAATATAATTTTAAAATAAATAATAAAAAAATAATAATAATATAATTTTTAAAAAATAATATAATTTTTAAATAAATAAATAAATAAATAATAATAATATATTTTTAAATATATAATTAAATATAATTTTTAAATAAATAAATAAAAAATATAATTTTTAAATAAATAAATAAATATAATTTTTCAATAAATAAATAAATAAATAATATAATTTTTAAATAAATAATAATAATAATAATAATGATATTAATGATAATAATAATAAAAATTTATTTTTGATGATAAAAATATTAAATTCCATGGAATTATAAACTTTTCTTCCGTTTTAGGATGGAATGTTAATTCCACACATAAAGGAATTTGAGGTATTTCATTACATTAATTCCGCCAACCAAACACACTATGGAATTGGAATCAGATTTTGAATTCAAACATTCTGCCAACCAGACACGTTATGGAATTAGAATCAGATTCCAATTCCTGAAGAATTCTGAAGATTCCGCGAACCAAACGCACCCTAAAACTTATCCTTGTCGGACATACTTTTTCAACAGAGGAGTACTAAAAAAATAAGCATTAACAATTTAACATGATAGACGTACAATGTAAATACTTGTACCTAGAACACACCTATAAACAGGGGCGGAGCCAGAAAGTTTTGCTCGAGGGGGCACACTTTGATAATTTTTAAAATCTACACTACAAATTGGTTTTTAGGGGGGGCAAATTACAAAAAATGCTAAAAAATTTTAAAATTTTACACTATAATATTTTTTGCTAGGGGGGCACATGCCCCTTGTGCCCCCTCCCTGTCTCCGCCCCTGCCTATAAAAACGCATATGCCAAAACACTAACGCTGAGTTCTCTAAGTAAAAAGTAAAGAAATAAAAACAACTATTTTCAATTCAATTTTTAAAGAAAACATTCTAGTTTAAAATTAAACACATCATCCTTCTTTTTTAGGGGTGTTTGGCTAAGCTATGAGTTGGGCTTATGCTTATATTATAAGCGGTTTATAGCTTATATTGTAAGCTCATAAGCCCATGTTGAGTGTTTGGATTAACTTATATTTAATAATTTGATAATTTCAAATATTTGGTTTAGTTTAGAGTGGTAAATAGCTATATAGGAGACATGAATTGAAAAATATTAATGTTAAATCAAATATAATTGAAGGTAAATTTATAATTTATAATGCAACATGTTATATAAGCTCAACCCCACTTAAAAAAGCCTCACTTTTATGGCTTATCAAAACGCCATTATATAAGCTCATAAGCCCACTCATATAAGCTTAGCCAAACACTTAGTTTGAGCTTATTTGACACATATAAACTAATAAGCTCATAAGCCTATCATATAAGCTTAGTCAAACACCCCCTTAGTCTCTATTCATATGTTAGACCCATGTCCCAATTTTGGCTGCTTATATTATTTTGAGATTGTTATCTATTTAATTTCTAGCTTCTAGTTAAAACTTCACTAACATTTCGCAGTTAAAAATTAAAAGTAAAATCTAGTAAGTTTTATTTCTTCGATCATAACTCATATATTTAAATACAACAAAAAAATTGTTTTTTTTGTGCAAAAGGTGAATTATATTAATAAACTCAAACATGATACATCAATACAGAAAGAAAAAGCCAAAGCTAAACCACTAATACTACTAACAAAACAGAGGACAATATCTCTGACAATACAACTAAAGAACTCGGATACCAAGGAACACATTCAGCTAGGACTGGAAAGTAGGCACACCATCCAAGCTAACTGAATCTAAACCAAGCAACATAAAATTCACCATGAAAATGCACCAAAGACTAGGCCCTCTTGACTAGATTTCCTCACTCAGATTATCCACAAGTCATTCAGCCCACATCCACAATAACAAGGGATAAAACTGAGGAGGCCTCATCAAGAAGGGCATAGCCCCCATTCACACTAAGTGAGGGGCTATACCAGTATAGCTACATTTCCAATAAAGGCATCACTATACTGGGAACACCCACCCTCACTTAGACCCAACCAAACCTCCTATGATTGTGTATAGGGTGGACCAAGAAGGTTCATCTTACACACACGCTCTCTTCCACCCTGCATACACAATCCACCCAGACCAATACCCTTCACAAAGAAAGCCCTTCCTTATGGTACATTATCCTGAATTAGTCCTCCTACCAAGTCAGACCATAGCTAAATAGATTCCTAATCAAGCAGCTATGTGACTTAAGTAGGTACAGACATACCAAGAAAACTCCAATGTACAAGGAACTTAACTCTGCCATGGTCTGCAAAGATAAACACTCAATACAAAGTCCAAACAGATGAGATAGATCTTGACCCAAACACCCCTTTAAGCAGAAATGCATCAAACTCAGCACACCTCAAAGGCCTTGGGTCTTGATTTTTCCACTCTTAGTCTTGAAATGGATTCCCCAATCTGTAGCCACTCTTTGGACATTATCAGAATTTAGCACACTTAAACTCATTAGTCTCAGCTTCACATTCTCTAAAATTATATCAGCAATGATAACTGCAGATCTTTTTTCAATAGAGAATTGTCTCTTATTCCTTTCTTGCCAAATGTAGTATACAAAAGCACCAAAAACCAATCTTCTAACAATGTCCTTGATTGCTTTTTTGTTGAATAAGGCCATACTACTCACAGAATCATCCCAATTGCTCTTCAAATTATCAATATAGCTCTTTTCTTTCACAATGACCCAAATTGCAGAAGAGAAAGAGCATTGAAAAAACAAGTGATCATGTGAATCCATACAAGAGCTGCATAAAGAACACTTCATAGAATTATCAATGTTCCATTGGTAAATTCTGTCTTGAGTCATAAGTCTCTTTTGAATAGCCATCCATAGAACAAAAGCATGACTTGGAATATTCTGAGAGAACCAAACCAAGCTTCTCCAATCAACTTTAGGATGCTGAATTTTATAATCCTCCCATACTTGCTTTGTAGAATAACCTTTTAAGGAACCATTGTTGCATCTCCAAACAGCCTTATCCTTATGAATACTATAAGAAGGGACATGAATACTAATGAGCTCAGGGAAAACATCTTTCCATTCATTATGCCACTTCCATTTGTCATTATCAATCATATCTGCAAGGGATGCTTTATTATTGAATCTAGCATCATATATATATATCTCTGT
Organism: Tanacetum coccineum; assembly: GCA_026074375.1. Classification (NCBI taxonomy): domain Eukaryota; kingdom Viridiplantae; phylum Streptophyta; class Magnoliopsida; order Asterales; family Asteraceae; genus Tanacetum; species Tanacetum coccineum. The sequence continues at coordinate 60,752 of BQNB010004215.1, forward strand.
TAGTGACAAATTGAGAGAGAGGACCAATATCACACCATTTGTCATGCCACACAGAGATCCATTCTCCATTTGTAACACCCCAAAATTGGGTCACAGCGGAATAAAGGACCAGGGCGTGTTACTTCATAGATCAATAACACAAGATGTATATAGAACGACCAAAAAGTCGTTTAAAACTGATACATTGGAATTAACAAAGTATTTGTTACATAAGCCAAAGCTTCACTTGTCCACTTGTTCAAAATACAAAGATTTCTAGCCCATAACAGTTATACAAAATGTAATGCGACAAAATCTTTAATGCATGATATCCAAATCAAAACCACCAATGTATCCCTTGCACCTCGTGCTTACTGATCCCCTGAAAAACATTGCTTTAAAACGTCAACAATAATGTTGGTGAATTCATAGGTTTGATAAATCGTATATTGTAGGACCACAAGATTTCCCAAGTGTATGATAATGCAACAGATGCAGACATCATATAAATGTAATTACGTTGCCCTAAGCTCATGACACTGAAGCTCGACATAAATGAATACCATATAAATGGCCTACATTGCCCGTGATGATGTTCTAACCCGCAACATCCTATGTTCGACATGGTATACGTTCGTTTGCCCAGTGATAGCTAATCACCCGAACGGGGATGTCAATCCCAATAGATCTATTCATAACATTCGCGCTCACAATCCAGTAACTGACAGTTCATGATAATGGGCTCAACTAGGGTTATCGCTACTTAGGCAACACGTAATCATAATATAAAACTTAACCACTTGTGTCCAATTATAAAACATTGCATGTTTCTCACCCCAAAAACTTTGTAAAACAAAAGCATGTAAAACGTGGGGCTATGAACTCACCTTGAGTGAGCGCACAGAAGTGAGTCACGTATGATGAGTGCCAACCTTAATCCAATAAGGTCTTTAAAGTACTATCACATTGGGTAACCAATACCATCTTAATTCTATTCTTGCTAATCTCAATCTAATTGTTTTAGTGAAATCAATTTATAAAGTTTAAAACGTTTATAAATTTCTTGGGTAAAAATATGACATTCTTTAAAGTTTCAAGGTAGTTTCTTGCGTTCTTATGTCACACGCTTTCGTATTAAAGCGATGTATCAAAATTTGTGTTTTCATATTTTTAGTCTCTGTGAACAGTGATTTTTCTGTTCATGCCATTTATATACTATTTGTTTTAACTTTAATTAACGTTTAACACCATAATGGTCGTATTTTATTTCGTTTATAGTCCGTTTTTAGCGATTCTTTCGAGTTGTCTTCGTTATTGAAAGTTATATCAATTTATTGATGTTTCCAAAATATATGTTTCTGTCATGAATAGTAAATTTTACTGTTCAGAGAATAATTTTAAATTATTTTAGAAACTTTAATATGTAAAAGACGTATTTTTATTCGTTCTTTGCTACGTTTTTAGTAATTCTTTCCGAGACAATGTTCGCGTAATTAAAAGTTTTATTATATTTATGGTGTTTAAATAATAAATGTTTTGTCATGAAACAGTAAACTTTTATAAAAATAGCTTTATAAATTTATTTTTATAATTTTAAGTATATTAACTTGCGTAATTTCATAACTTCTTGCGTTTTTAATTGACGAAATTACGTTTCTTCATTGTTTTGGAATCGAAAATTATTGTGTGCTTAATAATAATCCAAAACCTTCTGTTTGTAGAATTTTTATAACAAGTTTTTATAAAAATTCTTTTATAACTCCGGTTATTATCGTAAAACTCGTAAACTACGTATCTTTTTCGTTATTAATCCGTTTTTCGAGTTTCTTACCTTTTTGGAATCGTCATGAGGTGTACTATATTTATAAAACATGATAGGGCTGTCATCATACACGAACCAAAACAGCCCCTTTTGAACTCATTATGTATACTTAGTTATAACTTGTTTTTATACACTTTTTAACCTAATATAAAATACCACAAGTTATCCAATACTTATTATATACTATGTCATATATATAATAGTGTCCATTTGTCCATCATATGTCCACATGAGTCCATGATATCAAGATTAACAAGTCATTAACATCACATGAAATCAATAACTTTCCTTAAGTAACTTTACTTACTAGTTTATACATATACATTTTTACACTTAACCAACATGTTACAATACTTATAATCCTATTATATCATGATATTACCAATCACATAACATATGAAAAAAGTGTACAATGATGATCACAAGTAAAAACTCTTTTTACATGTTTAAAAGTCCTAAATGGTGATTTTTGCTATAAAGAACATATATACACATAAAATGATAAATGTAAAGTGATTAGAGTTTTTAGATAACCTTATGATGATGTATGATGATAACCAACACAATCTAAACCCTTGTTTATATGAAAAACCAAAGCTTACAAGCTTAGATAAACCCTAATTCCAATAGGAAACACTACTTGCATCTTTTCTTGTTTAATACTTGTAAACCTTTAACCAACCTTTACAAACAACTTAAGACATCTTAGATATGATGTAGGTATGTGTGTATGGACATGGAAAATCAAGCTATGAATTATATGAAAGTGGTGTTTGATGCCGTGGGTTTTGCAAGAGCAAAAAAGCGAGGTTAGTTTTTTATTTTTGTTTAAGTGTTGAAGTGTATGTGTTATCTCTTGAAAGGTGCAAGTATTATATGATATAAGACTTAGTCAAAAGAGGTCTATGAATTCTTGAGACAAAGAGGAGTAAATCATGGAAGTCCTTATGGTCATGGTATGGGTTTTACTTGTAAAAGTCTCATGGTTTTATTAGTTGGTGAAGTACATTGCAAGTGGTAAGATTTTGTGATATTTCTTGGATCAATTAAGACCCAATAAGGCCATAGATGCGATATACATGATATATTTTTGAAATTTTTGGTATTGGGTATAATTGTGGTTATTTGTTGAAGCGTAGAAAGTTTTGGCGGTTCCGGGTATGCCTAAACGTATTTTATCGCGAAACGCAAACACTTTAGGCAACCCATAAAAATAAAATGAACAAAGTTACAAATTATCATCAAAATAATTATTTAACACCTGCTTGATGTAAACATTTAATTGTTTGACGCCCAGTATTTCATTGTAATATAATACGATAATTTTTTAGCTTCGCGATTTAACTTAACGATTACGATTAAAAGCAAACGCGTACAATACTAAAAGTACTTAGTGAATTTATTGACGACGTCAATGACCCAAAAACACGGGGTGTTATAGAAGCTTTATTAATGTAGTCGACAATATTAATTTATTTAGTCTTAGTTCAAATTTATACTTGAATTTTCTAAAAAGAAGTTTTCTCTATATATCGTGGTAAAAAAAATAATGAGTAATAATTATAAACTGTGGGCTGATAAAAGTTTGTTGCATCTTGCCGGCTCACAACCGATGTTGCAGCCTTCTAAAAAAGGCCCATAGTGAGAATAATAATCCGAGACTGATAAAAGTTTGTTGCATCTTGTCGGCTCACAACCGATGTTGCAGCCTTCTAAAAGGTCGAGGATTTCCTTTGTTAAAAGTATAATTATGATAAGTGTGATATGTGATTTAATAAATATAGAGAAAATCTCTTTTTCTTAAATTCAAATATGCTTTTGAACTAAGACTAATTCGTTTTAAGATTGTGGTTTTTCATAAAATAATTATTTTATTAACGGGGGAAGCCTAAGATTTTTGAGACGAAGGTCGTGAGTTCCGTATATATTCTCTATGGGGGGTCAAAAGCTGGTCACTTTTCTGGTCTTCGGCTGGGATGTGCGAGAGAATGGTCGCTACCATGGAATGATTCTCGCCTTAAAAATCATAATTATTGGTGGAAGCAAGCAATAGAATATATTGCAATTTTCTTAAACGGTTGATCATGGTTGAAATTCGAAATAAGCACCTAATATATATGGTATTATTGTCGGGATGAAAAAGTTTACAGGTACAAGTATGGTAGTGGCATCTTAACTTATATTTAACGGTGATTTCGTTTTTAAGCTTGGTTTGGGGCAAGTGAAAAATCGAGGACAATGAATTTATCCTTTGGACATCTATAGATTATTCTATAGGCGCTTCTTGTTCTATGACCCTAACGGTTATGAAAATAACGAAAGTCAAACATGTTAGTTAGTTGCTTAAAAAGAAAAGTACAAAAAAATGTGAAAAAGGAAAAATACAAAAATATGTGTGGAAATAAGTGTAAATACTTAAAAATGGTCAAAATTGGGCTTTTCAAAGCTATTGATTCTTTAATTCCCCTTGATGAACACTTAGCTACTTTTTGAGGTAATTAGTCGAGGGGGATTGAGATTCTTGGTTTTCCAAAGTGTTTACTTATGGCATTGCGTGAGGACACGGCAATATCTTAGTATGGGGGATTTTGGTATGTGCTTAATTACACATACCATTTACCTAGGAAAACGTGCTTAAAAGACTAAAAACATACTAAGAATACATTGTATTTGTGTGTTTTATATTTGTATTGTGCAGGTAACGGATATCTAAGAAAAGGACAAAAATCAAGCCAAAACGGACAAAACCGAGCACGGAATGGAAAGAGCGTGAAAAGTAAAGTCAACCCCGGGACACGGCATTGGAATGAGCATCGAAAAATGAACCCGAAACCCTATCATGATAAAATGGGCCGACCCGCACCCATCTAATGGGTCGGGTCAGCCCATTAATCATTTATGTACAAGACTTATAAGACTTAAGTCTTGTAAAACCTCAAATCCCTTTTATAAAACAACCGGCCCAAACACATCCTGGCCCAATCCCACTTAACAGGCATTAACCCAAAATCCTTTACCCCTTTGCACCGTTAGTCCTTAAGGACTAACACTGTTAGTCCTTAGGGACTAACACGTTTAACCCCTATAACTTTAAACCCATTACACCTCACATCCTTTTACCCTAACCCCATTAAATATTTACCCCCTCAAACCCCAAAACCCTTTACACACCACATCCCTAAATCTAACGATAGTAAAAAAAACCTTTTCTCGCCATTACTGTTCACCATCCCTGTCACTCAACCCCATAACACAACAAACCACGCTGGCAATCCCATGGGTTTTCATTGGTCAAGAATTTATCAAAACAAATCAAAGGCTGAGATGCTATAACTTAGAGCCAAAGCATAATGGAGGGTTTAGATGATGCTTTCATTTTTTTCTCACACAACAAGCACAAGATTGGCTTATATAAGAAGATGAAGACAGAAGTAGAAAAACCATCTAGTGTAACTTAGGAGTAGTGTAATCTACCTTTTAATGTTTTAAATTTATGTTTTAAGTCTTTAAATTCTGTTATTTTACTTTTAAAAGCCTTGTAACCATTTTAAGTATTTAATGAAAATTTTAGTTTTTATGTTTTTAGCATTTAAACTTATTCCTGTTTACAAGTCATTTTTATAAGCTGCTATAGCTCACTTAAGCTCAAATAAACTTTTAAAGCTTACTTGAGCTTATTGTTTAAGAACAAAGTCATTGGTTAAGGATTATGGTATTAAGCTCTTTTGGATGATAAGCCAGATAAGGATGGGCTTATAGGGTTTTTAACAGCTTATTCTTATAAGCTGAGCTTGTAGATTAAGCTCATTTGAGCATTTGTATTCCCTGTTTAAGCAAGGGATCAATTAAGTTTCATTTTAACTTTTATAGCTTTAATTCTGTCTTATTTCTTATTGCTTATTTGCTTATTTGCTTTTGAACTGAGCTTATTGTGTTTTAATATTGCTTTCAATGTCTTAATAGGTTTAGTTTA
>BQNB010004215.1:76573-109224 GCA_026074375.1 Tanacetum coccineum
TTTTCCTTTTCATAGAAAAACACTTTTTCTCTCTCTAGATATTCTCTCTCAAGTGTTTCTCTCTCTAGAAACTAGCCAAATCTAAGAATCGACCCCGTGTTATGATATAAGATATACCACAGCCGTGTATCTCGAAGTTTGGTCCAGATTGAATGTGATGGCTTCTTTGCCAACACGAAGGTTTATTTCACCTTCGTAAACATCTATCAATGCACGACTGGTCTTTAAGAAACTTCTCCTGAGAATTAGAGGTACTCGGGGGGTCTGGTTCAAAATCTACGACTACGAAATCTGCTGGAAACTAGAACTTTCCTACCATTAAATGGACGTCTTTGGCGATACCGATCGGTTTGGTGATTGAACGGTCTGCTAACTCTAGCGTCATGCAAGTCGGGGTTAGTTCGGGAAGAGAGAGATCTTTCCAGACGGAATATGGCATAAGATTAATGCTCGCGCCGAGATCGGCCAAGGCGTTGCATGATGGAATAAGAAATCGGCCAGGGTCTCCAAGTTTTTTCGGTAACTTGTTTAGGATGACCGCTGAGCAATTCTCGTTCAATTTAGCCATTTCACTCAACTTCTCTTTGTTTCCGATTAAAGTTTTTAGAGTCGAGGCAAATTTCGGCATAAGGGTCAAGGCATCCGTAAAGCTAATTTCGAAACTCAAATCTCTAAAGATTTCGTAGAATTTCTCAATTTGATCGTTAGCTTTTTCTCGGCGCCTTTCATCATTTCTTCTTGAAGGAAATGGAATTGATGTTCGTTGGTTAGGCATCGGAGCACTAACGGGAGCAACAACGGGCTCGAAAGTTGGATTATGAGATTGCATTTTGATAAAGTTACCTAGCATACTTTCAAGCCTTTGATTCGAAGTAGCCAAGTTGTTCAATTGAGTTTGCAGGTTTTGACCTTGGTTTTGCAAAACTTGATTTTGGTTTTGCATATTCCTCATAACCGCATCATTAGCCTTTACGTAGCTATCAAAATCGGTCTTAGACACACCTTGTGTTTGAGGAGCGGGAGCTTGGTAAACAGGAGCTTGATAAGCTGGTGGTTGATTAACCTGGGGTTGGTAAATTGGTCCTTGACTGAAATTATTTCCCCGATTTTGGTTAAAATTGTTCCCCCGATTTTGGTTGAAATTGATCCCCCGATTTTGGTTGTTTTGATGGTTTTGCATAGGAGGAAAACCGGGAGGTCGAATTTGGTTTGCAACCATTGGAGGTCGGGCACCGGTATTTCCTTGATTGAAATTAGCCGCGGCGGCTTGAGAAACGTAAGCTTGAATATTGTCATGATAAACGTTGCCATCGGTGGCGGGACAATTTTGATACGAATGAGCTCCACCGCAAGTCACACAACTTTCCTCGACCGCTTTTACGGGAGCGGGAGTTTGGTGAGCGGGAGCTTGGGATTGATTTTTCTTATCAAGGAGCAATGCTTTGACCATATCTTTGAGTTCGGAGACATCGGGAGAGATTCCGGAGGTGGAAGTGCTTGTACTCACTTTAGCAACAACGGGTTTGCTTCGTGAATTACGAACTTTGGATTTGCTCTCGATGATTTTTAGACATTCTCGGGGCATTTTATCCAAAAAGTTACCACCCGCGGCGGAATTCAATGAATCTTGATCATTTGAGTTCAAGGCATTATAGAATGTATCGAGTTGATGCAATTCCGAAAACCCATGATGCGGGCATGCCCTAAGAAGATCATTGAATCGGTCCCATGCTTCATAAAATGATTCGTCAAATCTTTGTTGAAACCTTGTGATTTCATTACGAAGATTTGTCGTTTTGGAGGGAGGGAAAAATTTGTTAATGAATTTCGAGACAAGATCATCCCATGTAAGAATCGATCGAGGGGGTTCTTTGTCGAGCCAAATCCGGGCTGCTCCCTCGAGGGAAAATGGGAAAAGCATAAGCTTAACCGACGTACTCGGGACGTTCGGGAACTTCATCGTAGAAGTGATCTTGTTGAAATATCGGATGTGAGCATGTGGGTCTTCTTTATCATGTCCAAAAAATTGCTTGTTTTGAACAAGATTAAGTAGACCATGCTTGATCTCAAAGTTGTTCGCGGTAATTTCGGGAACAACGATCGCATCCTCGTAACCCTCGGTGGGTGCTTCGAGCAATTGCGCCATAGTACGATTATCAGCCATCGTAACTATGGGAGGATTGTTATTTGGTTTCTCAAGATTTGGTGATTCAACAGAAGTTTGTCGGACTTGTTGTTGTCGACGTTTACGGGCTTGAGAACGAGTGCGCATGCACAAAATAGAAATATAAAAAGAAAATTTACACTAATTTTTTGGTTTTTTCAATGATTTATTCACAATGTATTTTAACGGACAATGAGGTAGGACAACTTCAACCAAATAATCTACTTACTTCACGGTAGCTCTCAAAAAGATAAACGCACAGGTGAGCGGAGGAGTAGGAATAGCGCGAAGCTTATTTCTCCTTTCGGGTCGTAGTTCCTCGGAACAACCCTCCTTATACCCACTTTTTAGTTTGTTAATCAAATCGAGGTGAGCCGTACGTCGTAAGAGACACAAATGGCAAGTTTTTAAATCTTTTGTTCGATTTGGGAACCAACAAGTTCACCGGAATTTATTATGATAATACTTTAGTGAAAGTATTATATGATTGATGAATTTTATTTCTTGATTAAGACAATGTTTTTATATTTTTGGTTTTTCTTGTTTTATAAATATATACTAAAAAGAAATGAAAAATATTTTTGTATTTTTATAAAAATAAAAGAGATATTCACAAATTCAAACACAATTTGTCAAACGTAACGATAATCGTTTCACAGCCTCCCCGGCAACGGCGCCAAAAATTGATTCGTTAAAATCTATATATATAATATAATAGCAAACACTCAACCAATTACCTTTAGCCAAGGATTGGTCAAGAGTTTACAAATTAAAATATATATATGTTTTCGGAAGTATGATTCCCGGGTCGTTAAGTCCCAACGAGGCTTGAATAGAAAATCGAATTACGGATTGATGATCAATGCTTGAATGGAAAAGAGTTTGGAATTGGTTTTTCTAATTAAAATGCAAAAATGATTAAAGAAAACCTAAAAACGAAAGCTAGAATGATTTTAATCTAAAACGTAGACGTAAAAGTAATCAACGCCGAGGTTAAAAACCGAATTACACAATTTTAATCCTGAGGCTAAATTTTAAACTCAAAATAGATTTCTACTTGCTTAAAACGATAAGTTTAAAAATAAATAGACTAAAAACGGACGTTCGTTAGGACAAAAAACGAGTACAAAAGAAAATCGGGAAAGAACTACCGTTCTTTAAAAAATGAACTTTTGAAAAAATGAACTTACGAAAAATTTAACAATTTTCCTAGAAACTATATAAAAAAAGAAAATTAAAAAAAAAAGTTTATATTTTTCTGATTAATATTTTAATTTTTATGAATTTTTTAAATTTTTAAAGAAAATGAATTATAAAAAATATCAAACATTTATAAAAAATTCTATAAAAATTACAGGAAAAATAGCTGAAAGAATAGGGTTTAAAGAAAATTAAGCTGGGGAAACCAGCTTTATTGAATTTGCTGTTAAAAAGCTTAAACAATTTATAAGCTTAATGGGCTAAACGTGTTTATGTATATTGTTTGTGCAAACTTAAACAAGTGAAAGACCCAAGCGCAGATGGACGTGAGGTGTGTGTTAGAGAGGTTGAGAAGGGTTGAGGTCAGGGCTTCGAGCCCTGCTCACCCCTGACTTCCCCTCTTCCCTTTTCCATTTTTTTTATTTTTCTTTTTACAAACTTATTAAACTAACAGAAAGGATAGCACATTTTTTAAACTAACACTTTTTATGAAAGTCCAAGAATAAGCTGGAAAAGCTTATCTCAAACAGACAGATTGCTTAAAGAAAACAAGGCACAAGTGGCTTATTCTGTTTGGCTTTTTAACAAAAATTTAGCTAATGAAAATGAAAGGTAAGCATACAAGGACACTTAGCCACAACTAATGAACAAATATGAACACAACTAAGCAAAAGATTAAGACTAAAAAACTGAAATACGCTAAAAAGCACAATCTGACTTGGCAGACTCTAAAAGACCTAATGAGCACTTTTTAAGGCTAATTTTTAAGCTAGAAAATGAAAAAAAACTGTTTCTTAAAAACTCAAAACAAATGAAGAATTACCATTAAGATGTAAGAAAAAGCAAATTTTAGGAATTTTGATCAAGAAATGAGCTTATTTCAGCTTAATGAAAAAGGCTAAGAATGCTGTTTTTGACCTTTGTTTTGACAGATTTGAAAAATGAGAAAGGCTATTTGCTAGATAAAATAAGCTAACAAAAAGTTTTTGAAATGAAAATTAAGCTGAAATAGATGATTAGTGACCTACAAAGAACTTATCCTAGGTATTTAAGATCCTAACTCTATTTCTATCTAGCTTATTTTTTTACTTGAAAATACTAATTTTCTGTTTTTTAAACTGATCGTGAACGACAGACTTATGTTGCAAAATGCAAAATTGAACAATTTTGAATTTAATAGGCACACTCTGACTACTGCAATATAATTACAAATTGAAACTAGATTATGCACCACCTTAAAAAAGGCAATAATATAATAAACCTAAGTTATAATAAGCTTCATGAAATTGAAAGCTAGAAATGTAAGATATGCTTAGGAAAAACACCTCTAAAATGTGTTTAGCATATAAAAAACTTTTATAATTTAAACTAAAAGCTATTTTGAAGCTGACTAAAGATGGGCAAAAGATCCTTAACCCGTCATTTTCTAAAACCAAACTAACCCATTTTAGGCCTTAACCCAAACACCCCTTTTAGAATCTTGAAACTAATTTTTTTTAACTAATTTACTAGGATTTTGGCAAAGACAATTGAAAACAGTTAACAAGTGTTAACTAATAAGCAATAAGCAATGATGAATTCACATGAATAAGCACTAAAATTAGCAAAAGTACAATAAGCAGCTTAAAGGCAAATCTTTGACAGATTTGCACAAAAACTCAAATGAGTGACATTTAAGCAACAAGGAAAGATAATTATGCCTACAATGAACATAATTGCAAGAAAAACAGGAATAGCACAACAATCAGCTAAGCTAACAGTAAAAAATTTTAAAAAAATTTAAAATAAAGAACTTACAGGTTCCTTTGGCTTTTGGCAATGAGTTCAAGGACTTCAACCAGTCCTTAAACAACTTATATGTCTCCCAAGAGACTCTAAACCATGACCATCCTTAATTGCCATGCTCCATTGAATCTTGAATACATATTACTTTTCTGAATGAAACAGTTTAATTACATATAAAGCTTTTGTAGAGCTTCTGTTAACTAAATAAAGCCCCTTTGCATAAGCTTAAAAAAACTGAATAAATAACTTGTGAACAGGGAAATTAATTGAGTGCAGTAAGCTTAAGAGGGCAGAAATTGATTTAACTTTTAACTTGAAATTTTTGCATTAACTTGAAATGTAGATTACAAAGCTTTGAATTTAAAAATACAGTAAAGTAAAAAGATGAGTAAAAACGAATTAAACTACTATCACACTAAGTTACACTAGATAAAAACTAACTACCCTCCACACTCTGTCTTCTTTTCTTTATATAGGCTGCTTGTCTTCAATCTTGTGTGCTAGTTGTGTTTGTTTGGTGAGAGCAAACCAGAAAGTCATCCTAGCCATCCAAGTCATCTTGTGCTTCATTTGAACCATCTCAGCCATTGGATTAGCCATTGAAAAGTGTGGGATTGCCAAATGGGATTTAGGGGTTTAGTGGAGGTGAGGGTGAGGGGATGATCCTCTGTGTAATTCGGTGAGATTGAGTGTTTTGGGGAGAGTGAAGAGGGTCACGGGATTTGGTTTTGGTTATGGCGGGAAATGTATTAGGGTTCATCTGGGTTTGATTAGGGGGTGCAGGGGAAACTTATTTGGGGGTTGGCACATTTGACCCTCCAAAGTATACTAGTGAATTGCAGATTTCGTCCCTGTGGTGTATAACTTTGAGGGGTTGGCACATTTGCCCCCTCAAGTCATATATGTTTCTTGCAACCATGGTCCTTGGGCTAACTGAGTTAAGTGGATTTTGGGCTTATATAGTGGGCTTTGCTTTGGTTTGACCAGGAGGCTATGAATTTGGGCTTTAAAATGCTTATAAATAAGCATAATGGGCTGATCTGGCCCAATAACTCGGGTACGGGTTGGCCCAAAATGATATTTGTATCGTTGGCTTCGTTTTTTCATGCTCTTTCTAAATTTGTGCTCGGTTTTGTCCGATTTGACTCTGTTTTCGTCCTTTTGTTGATATCCAATACCTGCACAGTACACAAAGCAAAACAAACATATATTTGGCAATTTCTGTCTGTTTTTGGTCATTTAGGCTCGTTTTATTAGGTGTAAAATATGTGTAATTAAGCACGTATTAGGAAGCCTAGCAAACTTCTTGAGGTGTTTTGGTTGGTCCGAAAATGGGGTTTGAACTTCAGAAAGAATATAGACTTGTTCCCAAAAAGACTACTGCTAGCTCCAGCAGTAAAAAGAAGAAAGGTGTGGAACCTACTATTGAGGTTAGTAATTCTAATCCATTTGAAGTTCTTAATTAGGTCGATAATGATGTGGAGTTAGGTACCAATGGGGGGACTACCAATTTGGTAAATAACAGGGCTACTTCAATTGGATCCTCTTTTATAAATGTCAATAATAGTAGTACTGGTACTACTCGTATTATTAATAAAATCAGGAAGTTTGAAGAACTAATTACTAGTGGACAAGCTATTCTTATGGATGAAGCTGGTAATCCTTTGAAGAAGGTTAAGTTTCCAGGTGATTATGATAGTGAAGATGAGGTTGCATCAGTTGATAATGATATGGTTCGTTCTATGGCTTCAGAAAGGGTAGATTTTGACACTCAAAGTTTGTTGGAACAATGGAGAGATTCGTATGGTAATGGTGACTATGATGAAGACCTATACGATGATGATATGTACGAAGGTCAGGATCTTCCTCAAGAGCTTCAAGCTATATGCGATAATCTGGATATCCAAGTTCGAGGTCACAAGAAAAAATAAATTTATGTTTCTTTTGTCTAGTCATTTTGTGTACCTTGCTTTTAGGAAGTAGCTTTGCACATGTAACGGGCAGAGATGTAGGATTCACCCTCATCCCTTGTACTTAAATGTTTTTTGGCGTAATAAAATTTACCGGGGAAACCCTTTACCAAAAAAAGACCTAAATGCAAGAAAAAGCAAAATGATAAGAAAAGTAAAATGGTACGAATCAATGAGGGAGAAAGACGTATTTATTTATAGTGAACTACTCCTTGCTAGCTATACAATTCTATCTATTTATTTGTCACACTTTGATTGACCAAAGCCTAAAATTCCAATTACTAGGTCTAACTAAAGAGACGTGTAGACTAACCTGACGCTATGGTCGGATAATTTATTTATGATTCATGATTTAGTTAAGCTTTTTAGCCTACTAGCTAGAGGGACGTGGAAATTAAACAAGCAATTTTAGAAGGCATCTAGATAGGTTGTTCTTCGACAATTAATTAGAGAGGCAAGCTCTTAACCATATATCGTAATTAGTTCCTTTTAACAAATCACATACAATCAATTAAGAATCAATAATAAAACAAGAATTATAAACCATGCAAGTTTCATGCAATCCTAAACAAATACTAAGTGATCTAGCCTAACATAGCAATCAAGAAAGAAGAAAAGATATAATCAACACAAACAATAAACATGATTGAATTAAATAAACCAAACTTATTTGATGTTATATGGTGTTTACAGGTCTTGAAAAGGGTAAAAACAACACCAAAGTCATATGAGGGTTATCTCCCAAGAATTGCACACGAATTATGAAAACAAAACCAAAGTGATTATTGTTTTGGGGGTTGTGACGACGTCAACCTTTGGCTGTGACACCGTTAGCTCGTCAACTCGATTATGGTTAATTCTGCACTGACTTCTTGTGTCGGCGTCAGGATAGGGTTGTGATGGCTTCATAAAGGCAGTCTCAGCACACTGAACGAACGTTAAATTTTTTAAAAATCATATTTCTGGGCACTTTGGGTAACATAATTAGGGATTCCGTTCACAAACCTAAAACTTTGTATTTTCTTCCATTCTTCGGCCAAATGAGCACGAATCTTGTATGTTTCAAGCAAATCTATTCCAAAAGACCTGAAAGCCAAAAAGTTTAGATATAAGAAAATAAATGACACAATGTGCATGATTTAAAGGCCAAATGACCCTTAAAAATAATATGATTTTACACCTCATCGAATGTCCTTACAATTGAAATTTGCTTGCCATCAAACAAATAAGCTTTTAAATTAGACATTAGTACAATTTAGGGGCATTTTGCATTAGTATAAAAATCAGTCATGGCAAAAGTCGTTTAACAATACACTTTTGACAGTTTCAAGCGCGGACTTGTAATACTAACACCTCACATAATAAGTGTTTGGTTACTCTCACCTCTCATGTGTATATAAATTCTATAATATATGGGGAAACGGAAAAAATAACTCAAATTACCTTGTCACAGAGCATTGATTAACCATAAGCTTGATAAATTATCAAACCTCCACCACTTTGACGTAATCACCTAGAATATACTATCAAATAGGCCTTTTAAAGGGTTGTAAATATCAAGATGCAGTAAGGAATAAATGGTACAAGATATAGGTTGAAAGTTCATTACCTAAACAATTACATTTTGCATGTTGCCAAGTCAAACTTAAGCATATACAAACTAAACAATGACTCTTTATATATTTTTTTCAACTTTTTCTTGACTTAAACAATAGCATGAGGGTCCTTCGTATGTTTTTTACAATTTGTATCATACAATTTTACACTGCCAATTTTGATATGCTAAACATGAATATAGATGACTCGACTTAGAAAGATCAACACAAATGGAGTACTAATCATCAATACATAACTTTGGGGTAATAATTTTTTTTCTTTCCCAATTCTCTATATATATAATACTACCAAGAGTCTCAATCATCCCAAAACTGTATATACAACTTAACTTAGCAGCATGTAATTAATAAAAATAACTAACAAGGGTTTAAACACATAGACACACTAGATGTGGGATAAGGCGATTCATGTGTAACAATTTTTAGCAAGGTGTAAACAAAATGAAAATATTGGCTCAAAAGGGGTGTTTTATGGGTATCCTGCACTAAAAATGAGTGTAATAAAAATGCAGGGGAAAATTAAATGACCGATGAAGTCAAATAATTATAACAAAAACACATGATAAAAACATTGTTAATCCTAATTTATCTTATCACTTAGTAAATTCTAATCACACGAATGCGATCATCACTAGCGTTCTCGGGATGCATCAGTAAAGTAAGTTCTAAATTCCATACGCCACCGGTACACTAAAAAAACAAAAGCATTAAAGATAAATGATATAATCGATAAAGCTAACGTTCCTTACTTTTTGGGGTGATATTTGAGTTGCAGGGTTTTTGTGCTAGCTTATAATTTATATCAATGAGACGGTTGAAACTAGTGTCACAAACTAATACCACAATTATTTTTTAAATTGATGCTAAATTTACATAAAAAGACTAAGTTTCAGAAAATCACAAATCATTTTTAACAAAGCAAATACAAATCCAGAATACTCTCTAAGGCTTCTAAAACCTTTCCTACACTTAAGATGAACATTGTCATCAATATTCCAATAAGCATCCAAAAACAAGTAAAAAAAGTATAGAAAGCAAATGTAACTAAGTACTTGCATGATTTGCTCGGTATGAACGAAGAACGGCGATGTAAGGTTAAGTCTTCATCTAAGAATCGTCAAAAGACCATCATCTTCCGATCAAAATCTGTAATAAAAAACAAAGACAATTATACTCGAAAATAATGCTGAAAGTTGAGGTAATGATAGAGAATATGTAAAACCGTAAAAAATTGATGTAACGCTAAGTTGCACTTAAGGCAAGTATGTTTAAAGAGTAACCAGACACTTTAAGTGCAATGGATTAAAGGCACTTAAAAATAGGAGATGATATTCACACAACACAATTAGTGATGGGCACATCACTAACATGCATATGTGATGTTATACTTTGTGCATCACATGTATGATTTGTGGTGTACACATCACTTAATCAATATGCGCATCCTTTCCTTAAAACATAGTGTATTTACTTACTATTTGAGTATGACTGAAAATGTCATAAACGTCAACACTGAACCAAAGAACACATAAAATTTTTATTTGCATTAAAATAGAATTTACATAGTAGTTGAAGACAAACGCACAACAAACTACGGCGCAAGCCCTTTTTGAATTGCAAAGAACACATTAAATTGACGAAAAGTCAAAACATTTTCCTTCAAATGAGTTAACTTCATTACCTAACTAATAGGTAGGAACGGAACTAGGGGGTTCCCGTGGGTCCCTGAGAACCTCATAGATTTTTTAGATACAATTTTAATTTTTGTAAAAAACATTGATTTTTTCTAAAGTCATCTTTAAATGCATCCGGTTTATCGATATGTGTTTCTTATATTACGATTAAAAAAAATTGTACACCCGGTTATATTTGATCCTGATTCCGTCATAAGCATAAGCATTGTCGCATTGATGAAGCTAGCAAGTGCGTTCGTCTCCACTAGCTTGTAAAGTTAACATTCACATTTATAATTTGAAATTAAAATTTGTTTCGTTTCCATTAAAGGGTGAAAGAAATGCAATAGTGATGTACACCTTTTTTTTATACAAGTAAATTTTATGGGTGTCATTTTGGGTGATCTAGTTTATATCAGACTTTACACACTCGTCCCGTAAATCTGACAGATTGTAATAACTTTCTAGCTCTTCTGGCATTATCACGAATTATAATTACTTATTTCTATTTCTAGCTCTTCTGGGTGATCTAGTCTAAAGGTTTTGATTTATGTAATGTATTTTGTTTACATATATCTACGTACAAGTAAAATAAGTTCGGAATATTATTTTTATATGTACTGTACTGCATAAAGAAGAACATAAACATTATATAAATGAGAACACTTATTATAAAAACACATTGGCCCTTTATAAAACACAAACCAATATTAGTTTTGCTCCATTGCTAGAACTAAGATACAATGAAACTAACAAAATGGATATACTTCACAAAAGTTACATATGAGTTATGAGTTTAACAAGGTTTAGAGGTTTTATTGCTTCCGTGTATCGACTCAATAATATTTTAGAAATTAATAACTTAGGTTTAAAAAAAAGAAAAAGAAAAGAAGAGATTTGAATGGAAAGCGTTGTAAATCTCTACTATATATTAAAATATTTGCAAATTGAAATTAAAAAAATACATCTTCCAAACATAAAGTTGTTATTATTTCCATATTATTTACATGGGATTTTCTATCTGGGAAAGAAATAGGAATCTTTTGTTCAATCCTAGATTATCATTTGCATGTGAGCACACTAGCTTAAATCCTTTTAATATTCCGCTTAATCCGGAATTTGATTAGACTAATCTTAATTATTTAAAGTCTTTGGTTGGAGAGTGGCATGTGAACATGTCTACCAAGTTTATTCCATAATCTATATAATTAAAATCATAATCCCACCATTATTAGCATCATGTAAAACTTGTACTTAGATGATTGAATATGATGAAATAGGTTTTTAATTCTATGTCGAATCTTTAGTTCTCAAACTCAGAAGTATACTATTTTGGCGTGGCTTGCATTGGCGATAAGATACTTCATCGGTAGGTTTACATTTTAAAGCATCTTATTACCCTATTTATGTTACAACAGGAGTATTTGAGTATTTAGTGCCGGAATAACTAGACATATACATTAGTAATTACTCGAAAGTGCAAATGATTCTAGATCGAACGGGGTCAAGTGAATCACTTAAAAATTAAATCTATATAAATCTAAACCTATCTCAATCGTCATTTTGTTATCTCTCGTTAATAAAGGACGAGTGTGGGGTAACAATAAAATAAAGCAGAACAGTTCAACATTTGTACGTAAAATGCAGATCTACACGCTTTATATTATTAGCTACACGTACGCCTACACCAGTTAATTCTTCACATGATCATAGGCTAAAACCCGTAATTCGATAGAATATAAATCGAGTGTTCAACTTTCCAATTTCTAATCAGGTGATTCATTTTATAGCCAAATGAGGCAATGTACTAACTTTTATCAACCCGAGTAATAATCAAAAGTCGAGTTTATGTCCTGTTGAGTCATTTGTGTAACCTGATGACGAGTTTAGCTTGTTAACTAAGTTTGATAATAAATTACGGACTCGTTTTTTGTTGTTGTAGTCATACAACATTAAAGAGTATTGAGCCAAATATTTGAGAGCATAGAGCAAAGACAAAATACTCGTAAGTGTTTGTATGTTTTAGTTCAGAACCAAAAAAAGAATTATAGCTCATTAAGATGGTACCATAAGTAATATAGTTAAGCGTGCAACCAATAAAGCTTGTTTGAACTTTAGGAATTACAGTAGAAAAATGTTTCTTAGAGATAGGAAATTTCATCCGTTGTTGACGGTTTGGATCCTGGATCGGACAAGTGCTTGTAGCAGAATGTTGCAATTGTTTTTATGTTTCTAGCTTATTACAAGATTTTTTTTTATAAAATTCTTTGCTGTTCAAAATAAAAATAGAGAGATGCGATCATTCTTCTGTGGGTGAATCATGTCCGACCTTTACTAGATGTGTTTCTTTAAAAGGCAATACCTGTTTTTGGGAAAATTAAAATTTGTCTAATCATATATGTAGAGGATTCTCTATGCATAATACATGTAACATAAAGGACGCACCCAAAGTGATTGATTCCACGCGTTCTAAGCAAAATATAGAAAAGTTCATGAATAGGAAAACTTCTATCGCGGGTATCTCCAAAGTAAATTTATTCACAGATCTAAAACATTAATTATATCTCACATAATATTCACACATGCATGTCTTGGTCGAAAAATTTGAACATACAACCTTTTGGTGGATGGTAATTAACTTGAATACCACAAAGGCTAAAAGCCTTTGGACCTATCTAGTAGAATTATTGGAGATGTGATAAATTACTTGTTGCTGAGTGTATAAATTTACCAGTGAGCCAGCTGACTGATATATGTCAGCAGTACTACAAGCACTCAATAGAGGACCATATATGCACCCCACAAACACAAATTAAATGTTAAAAGCAACCCCAACAATGGCAGCAAGCAATATGACATATTGATGATTTAGATTCAATGTTACCAACATCTACCACTTTGCTAGCAAATATTTCTATGGTTATTTTTCAAGCTACATCATCCCTTACAAGATATGTCTTTTTGAGCATTGAATGATATCTAATGCCTCTAGGATTTTGACAGGACGTCACATATTCGATCATCATGTAGATTGTGTCATCTTAGTCTCAATTTAATTACAATCTTCAACAATCTTCTTTAGTGGTGAGAAAGAGGTAAGAAAACCAGATAGAACCATCATTAAGGAATTATATTCCTAATTTACCATCATCATATCCGACTAAATAAGAATCAACCATTAATCGCACAAACACAATATAGAAAAATGACATGAAACCAAAAAAGTACGTATTTTATGTTTCGTCTGTATGCTTACATACGCTGTTTATACCATATATTTACTATATATGCACTTGGGAATTACTACGTACTAATTTAATACCCTATAAGAAAGGGAGGTGATTTGTACACACATTTTTTTTGCCATCCACCATTAAATATGCATTTGTATGTTGTACTGTGTGCATCAACGGGTGTACTTTAGTGGTAGATGGTAAAAAGAATGTGTGTACAAATCACCTCCCTATAAGAAATAGTGGTTAACAGAAACGTAAAATGAATAATGTGTATATAAACTAAAATCATATGTAAAAACAAAGTCTCATTTTTAACATAGAACTAAAAAGTGAGATTAACCTAGTTTATAGTACTTAAGCTAAGTACATTGCACTCGAATTATTGATTATCACAAACAAAAAGTATCTAGGATACGATCCTTTCATCTCATCGTTATTTCAAGATGCATGTACCAACTTCATGAGTCACAGTTGTTTATAGACTAACATGTAAACAAACCATGTGAATGGCTTGGTGTTGTTCAAAAGCTCAATGTTATGTGCTTCTAAATGAACAAGTTATTATCATATTTGATTACACTCCAAATGTGATTTCTATAATGTCATGTATGTTTACTAGTCACATAAAAATGTAGATAATCACCTTTTCAAGAGTTTGCATATATGAAGTGAACCTATACATTAATCAAGCTTTGAAGAAATAATTAACCCTAATAATTCCACCAAGGTGTCATTAAATTGTATATTATATTAAAACACATAAATTTAACATGAATTACCAAGGAAACTCTAAGCGATGGAAACACTAAAAGAGAGACCAGCAAAGACTAATGACCATCAAGGACAAATGACTATCAAGGACTAATGCTTAATCCTTAGATATAATTTATCACAAAACTCGATTCTAGGATACTAGAGATCCACATAGCTTGGAATAAGGAGAACAAGCTAAGTTTTGATTGATTCCAATTGTGAACACCATTTATTGTCCATGATTAAAATCACTTAATTATAAGATGTTGATTTATAGTACTAAAGAACATATAGATAGAACCATAGATCTAAAAATAGTAAGTGAGAAAAGGAAGACAAGACATGCACAAGCATATTCAAGACTATAAATTTCTGAATCCTTAGATATTATTTATCACAAAACTAGATTCTAGGATTGCTAGATATCTACATAGCTTGGAATAAGGAGAACAAGTTATGTTTTGATCGATTCCAATTCTAAACACCATTTATTGTCCATGATTAAAATCTCTTAATCATAAGATGTTGATTTGTAGTACTAAAGAACATATAGATAGAACCTTCAACCATAGATTTAAAAATAGTAAGTCAGAAAAGAAAGACAAGACATGCACGTTAGCATATTATTCAGGACTATAAATTTCTGAATCTTTTCTGAAAAAGATTTGCTATAAGTAAAAAAAAACAATCTTATGCAACAGTGAAAGCTACTAATTAAAGAAAAACACACAGAAAACAAGAACAAAATACCCACCTGATAACCAGTTTTGGAGAGTTGGAAACTGACACATTTCATGAGTCAGTCAGCTCCAAATTTACCATCACCAATGGAGAGAGTACAACTCATGATACCACCTAGCTAGATGGCTAAATATCCCTTTGATGTGCTACTTGTAGCCGTTTTATTTCCGATGCAGCATCATCAAGATTCTCATCATCAAAACGCTTTATCATTTTGTACGTGAATCTTGATAATGCCGCATCAGAAAACAACGGCTTTTATCTATGAGTGGTGATGTGGCTCTGGCGGCTGATTGTCACCCTTGATGAACAAGAAGGAAAATAGGGTTTTATTTATGGAAAGAATGGCTAGAAAACCAAAAGAACTTTAGTGCGTTTTCATGGGGTTCACTCTCAATAATTAAGGCCACGAGGGAAAGTGAGATGTGGCATGTCATGATTTGTTGAATTGTAAAGTCTTGATATGTGGGCACTAAATAAAAACCAAAACTTCTACTGTAGCAACTATTTTTTGAAAATCTTATAAACAAACAAATATGAAAATAATAATATCAACATCAAAACCCTATTAGCCTTAACCGCTGACTGATCTAGATTTTCATTTCTGGTGCCGAGTCGAGACTAATCATAGAAAAAATTACACCCATGTTTTCAGAATCTGGCAGATCGAAAAGAAACCGAATATTAACCCCTGTTTACCCAAAATTTATTTATGTTTGTATGGATCTTGTGTAGATTAAGAAAACTTAACCTTAAATTGGATGGATTGGATTTGTAGCTCAAGTTTAACATAAGCGGTCACTATGTGACCGCTTACCTTCTACTAGTACTTGATAAAAATCTCCGTGCAAAAATTTGTGTATTTAAACAAATCTGAATTTAAGTAGAAAGTAGAATCGATAGAATTTGTCGATACTCGTATTAGAAAATCAAATATATAGAAAATTAATCAGGAAAAGAATCAAAGATATGTTTAAGAGCATCGACATATAGAATTAGAGATATAGTCTATGATGGGATACCGGATAGATGACGGAAAACGAGTGGCTTGCCGGAGATCTAAGGTTGCTTACAAGATGTTTTAGATTAGAGAGGAAAGGGATTAAGAGTAGGGCACTCACACAAATTGTGGGAACTGTGGAGTTTAGATATATAGATACAATACTATATATAATCTTGAAAGATGCATGACCTCACTTTTGAAGTAAATACTAAGTTCTTGCTAATATTCTTTATGATAAATGCTAACTTTTGATCCGGTTTAGGTTCGATCCTTGTTTGAGACATATCTAACTCTAAAAGATACGTCAACGCCTGTCTAGCAGAGTTAGTGGGGCTCTTCCTCATGCGAGAGGTCTCAAGTTCGAGTCTCTCCATTGTGGTTTCCTCCTGTAGACGAATGGGAGTGAGCTCCCACTAACTACATTAACTATATCTACTAACTCAGCCGTTCTAAAAAAAAAACTTTAAAAGATACATTCGTTTCTTGGAAAGCAGATAATATATGTGAAAGTGGGTATTGTTTTTGTATAAGTTTCTCTATTTATAGCATATACAGTGGAAGAGTTTTTTTTATTTTATTTTAATAGGTTTATAACCGTGATATGTCATAAAAAGTAAATAATTATAAAGTACTTCAAAAAAAAATATTATAAACCTTTTCTAACAATGCATAAATGCGACTTTATAAATTATTATGCTATAGAACATTTATTAAATTATGAACATGTCTTTTCATGGTATATAAACACGAAATAGAAGCTCGCTATGGTTCAAACAAAACATAAACTTATTCACAAGTTTTAAACCTATTATCTGACCTCTCATTACGGATGACCTTAGTAAAATTGTTAAAGGTATAAGGATCGATTACTCTGGCAAAAGTATCCGGGAAGGCATTTTTTAGAAATATTTTAAATAGCATACCACTTTTTTTATCTGTGTTGATCACTGGAAATGCCAAATCAAAATGTTTTGTTTATGCAAATTTATTAAAGTTAATGCAAATAAGAAAAGTATATTAACTAAAAACTTAAGTTAATTATATCTGATCTGATCTGTAAATGAAAAGGCTTATGTTATATGTACCCCCTGAAACACCATTTGTACCCCCTCTGGTTTTTTGCGTTTTTTCTGTGGTATTTTATTTTTTTTGTATTTTGGTTCCATTGTCCGTACAGTTTGATGGGCTCATTTCATATATATTACTATTATTTCTGCATTTGAGAATTAATACTTTATCATCAAAATATATTTGAGATAAAAACCCATTATTGAAAAGTTTGGTTCGAGTTTACATACATGCGTATAAAACAGTTTCTTATAAAAATCCTCGGTGGTGCACCTTTAAGTCTATTCTATACATATATTTCATGTGAGACTTCTATTGATGTCACGCTGTGCTATGGACCGGTCTTTTAATCGATATCTGGATTGATAGAGGACTGATTAGGCTACATCGGACCGGGCTTTCTAGGACTAGGCTCGCCGATCTCTCGATATTTACATGGATAAGGCAATATAGTGTCATTATAAGACCATACCAAAAAGTACTAAAATTGGATTTAACAGGACGCACATATGCGTGTCATATGACTAATATTGTGTCTAAATTAAAGTGAGTAGTTTATTTGTTTTTGATAATGTGAGTTCTTTTGTACTCACCAACATGATGATGTCATATAAATTTACCAATTAGTTATGTCAATCAATTATCGTGTCATGTTAGATTATATATGATGGGACCCAAACATATACGTGTCCTATTAAAGTGAAGGCATTAGGACCTAGATGTCAAGTGTCATGTTAAGTTATAATAGCAATAGGTATGGTGACGTGCTTGCTCGCCAAATCCGAGGTGGCAGCTCGCCGTTTCTCGCCACCAGCTCGCCACCACATTAAGCTTGCTCGCCGTTTCTTGCCGTTTTATGTTTTGCCGGGGAAGTGAGGAACAAAAAGACAAAGGTTTGAAAACTAACCGTTGGTTTACAACTGATACATAAAAATAAATAATTCAATTTTTATTATAGATTATACTCACTTTTACACTATAAATAACACACCATTTTAACATCTCAACACACAAAAACATTACTTTCAATATCTCAACACACAAAAAAATGTCTCAAGGTCCACCCGACGGCTATTATACTTCTCTTCTCAACAGTAACCTACAACAATGCTCGTCTCCTTCGAACCCCTCAAATCCATCTACCTCATTGTCACAAAACTCAAATTCTTCCTCGCAACCGTATCCTGCGTTTGGAACGCAATTGACAGCCGAACAACTTGCGTTTCATCAAAACCAACAACAATTCGGATTCTAAAATTTCCAATATCCAAGAAATACACAACCACAATATTTTCCATCACAACCACAATATTTTCAATCACAACCATCACAACCACGATTCTTTGGATCACAACCATCACAATCACAATTCAAAGTACCACAAGCCCCATCACAAGACCCCCGTGATGCAAAGCGTAAAGGAAAAAAGTCTCGAAACCTTCAAAAAAAGCACCCATGGTGAATTTGGATGCGGACGACGAGGATGACGTGGAAGAACAGACACAAGCGAATACCCGTTGGACACGCGACGAAGAAACGTTGCTAGCCGAGACTTGGGTCGAAGTTTCCCAGAACGACGAGATCGGAAATGACCGATCCAATGAAGCGTTTTGGAACCATATTATGGAAGATCTCAACACGGCTACAAAAAGTTCTCGTACCAAAAATATGATGACGGGGAAATAGACAAGGATTAACGGTGACTGCCAAATGTTCAACGCTATTTACAAACATTTACAACGTAAAAGCCGGGAAAATGAGGCTGATCATATCAAGAATGCAAAGAACAATTTTACTGAATGCTATCTTAATAGAAAGTTTGCTTATGTTCACGCGTGGAATGTTTTGAAAACATACATCAAATGGGACTCGCCGGAGCCGATTGATGAAGATAATCTCGCCGAACATTTTTGGCCCTAATCTGAGACCTCGTCCAGCCGGCAACCCGCAAAAAAAAACAAAATCGGTGGACTCGTCGAGCGTCGGGGGGAGCACCGGAGGGAGTCAATCAGAGTCTTTATCGGGGGTTTTATTTCAGGATTATAGACGCAAATGTGAAGCTGCCGAAGCCGCGTACAAGGCGAAGAGAAAGAAAGAACTGGGTTCCGAAAGTGTAGAGAGTTGGAGTTTCTCATGATTGATACCGATTCGTTGCCGCCACAAAAAGCCGCTTACACCCGAAGGAAACAAGGGGAAATAAGAAAAAAATATCCAAACACTTAATTTGTCTTTCTGTGTCGTATGTTTTTTATTTTCCGTATCGTTTCTTTTTTTTTATGGTTTTTTATGTTTCGTATGTTTTTAATGTTTCGTTTGTTTTTTATGTTTCGTATTGTAATTTAATTTGAATGAAATGAATTTTGTTTGTGTGAAAAAATGAAAAACAAAATAAAATTATGAGTGGGTAGGGCCAAAATGAGGAGATTAAAACTTGTTATTAGAGCGGGGGGAACGGTCGTGCCATTGCTTGGCGCCGTTCAATGGCGCGAGAAAAGGCAACGGCGCACCGTTCCGGCTATGGCGCCGTTCGGGCTCACGCCGTTGCTACAAGACACGCCATTGGCATATTTTGTTTTTAATTTTTTTTATAAAAAACTAGCCGTTGGAGGAGCGGATTTTTGAAAATAATACCTCAAAAAATCCCATTTTTACCCCTTAAAAATCCTATAAATACCTCCTTATTATTTCATACTTCACACACACTTCCAATATATTTTCTACTTCAATAATAATCAATTTTCTTTCAACTATAGATCCAAATAATCTCAACACTTTCAACACATTCAACACCTACGATCCAAACAATCCCGACACCACCAACACATACGATCATTATGATGTTTATTTTCAAGGTGATCGGGATATATATGCGGGATTATGCGGCGTATGAACACTTTGTAGCTTTGTGTGAGCAAGAAGCCGAGGGATCGAGATCGGGTCCAAAGAGGAGGAGGACATACATACGTCGTGAACGAGAACATGCGGAACAACAGCTACTCGACGACTATTTTGGCGACGATGAGATTCTTCCTAAATATACGGAAGAAAATTTTAGGCGAAGGTATCGTATGTGCTCTACACTTTTTAATAAAATAGTCAACAATATATTAAGTTATGATGTTCAGCCTCTTCCCGAGTACTTTAATTATTTTAGACAACGTAATGATGCTACCGATCGTTTAAGTATTGGTCCTATTTTGAAGTGCACGTCCGCCATACGCCGACTGGCGTACGGCACTGCACCTGATGCATTTGATGAGTACTTGCAAATTGCTGAACGTACTTCACGAGAATGTTTAGAGAACTTTACTAAATGCATACATGTTTTATACGTTGAAAAGTTTTTAAGGAAACCCACTACAGCGGATATTCAAAAAACATATCAATTGCACGAACAAAAACATGGACTCCCGGGAATGCTCGGAAGTATTGATTGTATGCATTGGGAGTAGAGAAACTGCCCAAAGGCCTTACATGGGCAATTCAAAAGAAGGGATCATAAATACCCAACTCTTATGTTAGAAGCTGTCACGGATCAAAAATTATGGATTTGGCATGCATATTTTGGGGTTCTAGGGGCAAATAATGATCTTAATGTGTTATATGGTTCCCCATTATTTGATGATGAACTTGCCGATACAGCTCCGAAATGTCCATTTGTAGTAAACGGACATACATATAGGAAAGGTTACTATTTAGCCGACGATATTTATCCAACATGGTTTACGTTTGTCAAAACGTTTTCTGTTGCAAGGGATGAAAAAACCCTGAAGTTTAAAAGAGTTCAAGAAAGTGCAAGGAAAGATATTGAACGAGCTTTCGGAGTCCTACAAGGTCGTTGGGGAATAATACGACAACCCGATCGTGCTTACCAAATCAACGAGCGGAAAAGAATCATGTATTGTTGTACAATATTACATAACATGATATTGGACGACGAAGGATTTGAAGTGAACATGAGAGACTTGTTCGTTAGTCTAGAGCCGAACATTCAACGAACCGGGGTCGAAAGATGCGATTTAAATGTTAGGAAGACAAAATAACTTCGAGATAGAAAAATGCACATCGATCTTCGACAGGACCTTGTGGAGCATTTATGGAATAATCACTAGTTATATTGTGTAATTTTATTTTTATATAATGTTTTATTTTTATGTAATGTGTTCTTATTAATGAATTTAATTTTAGTTATATTGTGTATTTTTATTTTTATGTAAATGAAAAAAAATAAAAAAATTGGCCAACGGCATCAGATTTCTGGTGCCAACGGATACCGCAGAAAATGTAATGTCGTTGGGTTTCTGGTGCCGTTGGGGTTTTTGCTGACGTGTCATCACTTTTTAGCTATTTTTGCCAACGGCACGAGCCCAACTGTAACAACCCGAGTTTTTCGACGCGAATGACGATCGCGAATTCGACGTCATAATTATTATTTTATAAGTTCATATGAACGAACGTCGACATTTAAAATTTTATTTGTCTTGAGTAATTATTTTCGTATTTTATTTCGAACGAAATTTAGAAATTTTTATTTTTGATGTTTCGTGAGTCAACGTTTGACCGCGCGACCATTAAGCGTTTTGAGTATCGTAGAAATTTCGACGCACTTCGTTATTATTTTTCTGACGATAATTTGTATTTTTCGTCCTTTTCCCGAGTTAGTCGAAACCGAGTCAAAACTTTATTTTGACGTGAGTTAACATTTTTATTAAATTTTTTAAAACCAAACTAAGCGTGACGAAAATAATTTTAATCACGGAAGTATAATCCCGGGCCGTTGGTCGGCTATGTAAGGAAACAAATAACTTTTTGTACTAAAAATAGAAAGACTTTAAGGAAAGAGGGACCAAAAGTGCCAAGTGCCTAAACTCATTTCCTATAAAAGGAAGACTTACACTCCATTATTTCTTTTAGAAAAAAATCTCTCATTGTCCTCTCTAGCTCACCCACGACCGGCCACACCCTTAGGCCACCAAACACTTGATTTTTCCGACATGCATTATAATCAAGTTACAAAATATTAATCCTTGTGTTAAAGTCTACGTTTCCATGTAATAAAATCCCATATGCATTGAGTTTATAAGAATTTGGGTTTCGGGTTAGATTGAGAAGTTTCGGTTTAAAAGGGGTTGTTTAAAATAGCTAGATAATCGTTATTAGAAGCTCGGTTTTAATGGAGCCGCGGCAAACAACAAGGGGAAACAAGACGAAACCCAATCGTGTCCGATTTAGCTTGATAAAGCTTTGTAAGTATTTTAATTACTAGTATTGTATTTATTTTCGTGATTCGATTGATTATCGATAGTTGCATGTGATGAAATCCGATGGATCTTGCGTCGTCTAGTTAGATTTTGTTGTTGGTTGATTGAGCGAGTTGAATATTGTCTATAGACCATTTTAGATGTGTCGAGAATGGAATTTTTGGTCAAAAATGGATTTTTGGCGCGTTTGGTAAAGCTCAAATCTGAGCAGAAACTTTGGCGCGGAAAACGAGGTTCGAGATTTTGTAAAATCTGATTTTGGTTTAGAAAATATGGTAGAGGGTATTTTTACGATCGTTTTGGTAATTCGAACGCCCCGTAACTCCTCATAACGAAGAAGTTACGGCGAAAACAAGATTTGAAAACTTAAAATTTTTTCCAACAGCTATTGCAATTTATTAAGTTGCTGGCAGATTCAAAAACGTCCGGTTTGAGCACTTTCGAGTCTGTTTCGGCCTTCCGGCGAAACACCAAAGTTGCTCGGATCGTTGTTTTACTTTGCCGCGAGGCTTGCCAGTTTTAAAATCGAGTAATAACGGGTCAAAACCCAAGGTCAAATTCTGCACTTTTATTAAAATGTCACAAGTTCTTGCAAAAACTTGCAGGGGGCATTTTGGTCATTTTCTGTTGAGTTTCGTGTGACAACTGTGCCTTGAGCAGGTTAGTCAAACCATTAGTTTTGACTTGAACATCATGATGTGCTATAATAATTATGTATTTATGTGATCTTATGTGAGTTTGGCTACCAATCCATGGAGCGTGATCGTCTCATTGTGATTGAGTTTATGGTTGTTGGGCATTTCATTTTATTTACATTTTAGTGACAATGAAAATGATTGTATAATTCTATGTGTGTACGTATTTATATGTATATTTATACATATTTATTTCTTTAAGTGTTAGTAGTACGTAAAATTAAAAGTTTAGTTTAGAAAATATAAAAATTAGAACTTAGATTTATTAAGTTAGTAAAATAAAATTAGAAATGAAATTTATTTATAGTCATTTAATTTAGTTTTAATTTAAAAGATTTAAAAACGAAGAATAAAGGGTTTTTTATAAAAATGTCAAAATTAAGGGTTGAATATGTAATTAATAATAATTAAAAAAAATATTAGGGGTGTTTGTTTGACCGATTTGAGGAGAAAAAGAAGTAAAAGAAAACCAATTTTAGTCTAACTATAATTCTAATTAGGTAATTATGTGAAAACTATAAATATAAAATCCTCCTCTCCCCTTTTTTGTATTTTTAGCCGGTCGAACCCAAGAAGTAAGAAAAAAAGATTTTTTTTATCAATATCAAGTTGGTGATTTAGTGTTTCAAGATCAAGGTTTTAAGTATGTTTTCTTGAACCCTTTTTAATTAATCTTCTTTAGTTTTCTTGTAACAATTAAGTGATGGAATTAGGGTTTATTTATATTTTCTGTAAATCAAAGTAATTAACTTAATTAGAAGTGATTAGGGATGAATTATAAGCGTTTTGGTGTAATTGGTTAGGGTTAGATCGCGTTAAAATAGGAATTTGGTTTGAGCAGAATTATAGGTCATGTTGTTCGTAGGATATCTCAATTATGGTAACGTGATTTTTGATGAGGCTTATATCCATTGATAGGTTCAGAGAGTCTAGTTTTCAAAAAGTCCGGTCACGATCAATTTTGAGGTCGGGAAGGTAGTCAAATAATTTTTGCAAGAAAAGTTGTCAAAACAGTACATTCGGGTCTGATTTGGGTCTGATTTCGTGGAGTAAAACCCATACTTAAAATTCGAATTAGGGTTAGCCAAAAATCAAAGGTCATATATTAGGTGTCTATTAACTCTAGTTCGAAGGGCTAACGCTAAAACATTTTCTAAGTATTTTTAAGGACGTCAAACGTTTTGGTGTGCGTTCAGATCCGAATTTGAGTACGTTGTAATAATGAATTTTATAAAATAGTTCCACTTAATATTAGTTTTTCTAAAAAATCACAATAGCTCTCAGCTCATTGGGGAGCTATTGGATGTAAGGAGAACCATCAATTAGGTGTTTTAGTATTTGATTTGTGGTCCTGAAGTGACTATAAAATTCAGCCAGAAACTGTGAAAGTGAAAGTTAACGAATAAGGTCATATAGGGTATGAAAATGATATAGGAGATGTATCTAAAGGATTATAAGCTTGGTGTAAGGTTTAGAAGTCAATCATATGATTGTTACATTGGCTAGGGCATTTAGCCTAACCGAGTGTAACTTGTGTTTTTGTTGTGTTTAGATTGTGTGCAAAAATTTGTCAAGTAGCTAAGCATCAAGTGAGTTTCATAGTCCTATTTTACTATGTTTTCTTGGGATGAAAATGATGCAAAATATGTTTTGAAATGTTTTAATTGCTATGATTATGTGGTTTAGTCTACACATGGGCTTTTATGTAGCTATTATATGTTATGTGCTAAATGTTATGACTTAGGGTAATGTTCCTACCCATGACTGTAAGACGAACTTTGTGGTTTGGATCGGGGGACACGTTCTCTCCTAGTGGCGATTGTTTTAGACGAATGCATGTTAGCCTGTATAATAGTTAGCTTAACTGTCCTGCCATGTTCTAAGAGATGATAACTGAAAAAGCCATAGACTGATAGACATGACCAATTATCCTATAAAACTTCACAAATCATTATACAGAACCATAGACATCATAACTTTCAATAACTTGACTTGTCAAATATTTCCATTTTTATAAATGCAAACTGCACGAAGATGCAATATTGTAATATTCACTTTTTAGATAAATATTATTTTCTAAACCATTTAATGCAATATACTCACCATTTTTAACCGAAGTAGGCACTCTGTTGCATTCAATAGACATGAACAATTAGCCAAATTCACATCAATCCTTTTTTTGTAAACATAACATTATCAGGGTAAGCACCCCTATGCCTGACCTGTCCCCTTGTGCTATCATTACCTTGAATCAAACCAAATTTCTTATCGAATAGATATGGTTTCAGTGATCCAGATCTGAAAGAAAAAAAAATGAACCGCGACTGGTGGTGACTCGACGCTGGTGGTGGGGTCGGCCGCTATGGATGGTAGTCTTTTTGCGGTTTTGTAGATCGAAGGTCAATGGAGTCGATCTAAAAGATCAATTGAGATGAGGGTATCAATTGGAAAGGCCGGTTGTAGGTATTTGTGGTGGTGGTTGGTTATTGGGGTTAAGTTTTGGGTGGAGGCTAAGGTTAGAAGGGAGAGAGAAAAAGATGTAAAAGATCTGATATTGATTTTAACGTGGTTGTAACTGATCACAATTTATGTATATTATTTTCTTTTACTTTTAAAAATGGTTTGTGAAATTTCATATGTACCCCTAGACAATTTAAACTGTATAACAAATAATTATACTTATTTACCATTATGCCATTTCATTTTTATCCATTGATCACTTTAATCAAGGGCTATTATTTGGTTTTGTAGGTTCTGTACAAAAAAGTAATTCTGTATTGAAAATCCCACTATATATATATATATATATATATATATATATATATATATATATGTATATATGAATTAATTATGAAATTTATAAAAAATTAAATTTAATTATATTTTTAAGGGGGTGTTTGGGATTTTCGGTTTTTTTGGGAAAAAAAAAGAGGTGAGGAAAAAAAAGAAACACAATCATCGTCTAACTACAATTCTAATTGGAGTAATTATCCAAATCTTTTTTTTCACTTAAAATACAAACCTCTCCTCCTTATTATTTTTATACGCCGTCAACTAAGAAGAAGAAAAAAAAAGTTTTTTTTTATCAAGATTCATTCGGTGTAGTTAGGGTTTCAAGAATTCATGAATTAAGGTTGTTTAAACCTAGTTGTTTAGTTTTCTTTAAAACATGTAACAATTTTAATGATGGATTAAGGTTTATATAAGATCTGTAAAATTAGGGTTTTGATCTTTAAAAATCGTTTTTGGGATGATTAGTGGTGTTAAGCATGTGTAATTAGGGTTTTAGGGTTTGTAAATTCGGAATTTAAAAGCTGACAGTTTTGAAAGGTCATCTTGTACAAATCATAACTTGGTCATAAAAATAGCAATCATCAATTTTATTGAGCCTAAAATTAAATTCAGAGAGTCTAGTTCCAAATGTCCTGGAAATCCGAAGGTTTTAGGGGTTGAGGAAGTTAGTCAACTAATTATGCAAGAAAAGTTGTTAAAACAGTAAATTCGGGTCTGATTTGGGTCTGATTTCGGGGAGTAAAACCCCTACTTAAAAGGCAAATTTGGGTTAGCCAAAAATCATGAGTCATATTTTAGGTGTCTATTAACTCCAGTTCGAAGGGCTAACGCAAAAACATTTTCTAAGTATTTTTAAGGACGTCAAACTTTTTGGTGTGCGTTCAGATCCGAATCTGAGCACTTTGTAATGATGAATTTTTATAAAATAGTTCCACTTACTATTATTTTTTCTAAAAAATCACAGTAGCTCACAACTCATTGGGGAGCTAGGAAATGTAAGGAGAACCATCAATTAGGTGTTTTGGTATTTTATTTGTGGTCATAAAGTGACTATAAAATTTAGCCAGAAATTGTAAAAGTGAAAGTTAATAAATAAAGTCATATAGGATATGAAAATGATTTGGGAGATGTACTTAAAGGATTATAAACTTAGTGTAAGGTTTAGAAGTCCATCATGTGATTGTTGCATTAGCTTGGGCATTTAGCCTAACCGAGTGTAACATATGTTTTTGTATGTTTAGATTGCGTGCAAGATCTTGTCAAGTAAGCTGAGCATCAGGTGAGTTTCATAGTCCCATTTTATTATGTTTTCTTGGGATGGAAATGATGCAAAATATGTTTTGAAATGTTTTGATTCTGTGATTAGAGATTGTCAGTTTACAATGGACTTCTATGTAGTATAGATGTTATGTGTGCTGTTGTATGATGTTGCATTGTTCTTCGCCTACATTGTGAGCAAGAGGTTTCACATACTTTGTGTAGGTATGAACCTGTGCGGATACGGTACCAAGAGTCTGGGTTTGGGGATAGCATTCCTCTCCATGACTATTTTTGTGATTTGGATATCAGGAAACACGTTCCGTCCTAGTGGCGATTGTTTTAGACAAATGCATGTTAGCCTGTATAATAGTTAGCTTAACTATCCTGCCATGTTTTGTTTTTATAATCACAGTAATTGATTTAAAGTTTAAATTGTGTGTCGTAAACCTATGACTCTCACCAACCGTTATGTTGACGTTCTTAAGCATCATTTTCAGGTGAGCGTTATGAAGGTGTTGAAGTAAATAAAAGTGGCTAGAGAGACCATTAGGCTGGCATTAGATGTTCTCATTTGATTTCGTTTCATATTTTGTTTGCATGAATTCTTGAATGTTATTAGTTTTAATAGGTTTGCAAGACATTGTCTTTGTATTGATGAGACCCCTTTTTCATTAATACAAGATGCAGTTCCTTTGTTTTTGGTATTGTCATGACACATCGTGTCTTTTATATTTAGTTATGCATGTAGTGATCCTCTATTGTTGACACCATTGTGTTGTGATGATATCCATGAAGTTACGCCTCGCGTTTCCGCCTTGGCGGGGGTGACAGATTGGTATCAGAGCCAGGTTATAGAGAAGTAGGTGGTTGAACCTAGACTATAACCTAGGAGTCCCTCATATAGTTGCATTAAAGGGCTTAAGTGTATATGTACGTATCTACTATAGTTTCTCGCTACTTAAAAGCTTTAATTTTTCCTATTTTCATTACTGCTATATAATATAATATATATTTACTTTTTATTTTGGGGATTTAATAGTATATACCCTTCTTTGTGTTAGTTTAGTCATGTCTCCTCCAGCTCGTGCGTCTCGTGCTAAGTTTCATTGGGGAATCGCCTTCGCAACTGGACTCAAGCGTTTTACTGATCCAGTGACGAAGCTTAGGATGAAGCATACGAACCGTAGAGTCCGAATACCAAAAGGTCTGTATCCGCGCTAAATTGAAGCGAAGTTGACTAAGAAACAAGTAGGAGGAAAATGGATCCTAGTGAGGGAGATGACGATGATTTCAAAAGATGGATAAATCTCTAAGTTTCCAGGATACCATTCGTCTAAAGAAGAAGTGGAGCCAAGTGAGCAACCTAAGCCTTTTGATCTGTATGGATTTGTTGATCATTCACAACTCTAAAGGAACGAATTTGCTCCACATCGACTGCCCTAATGAGAAGGCAACATGAACGGTTGGTTGATTGAGGATGAGGATGAGCCTATAGGGTATGAAGCATCCGACAAGGAGGTAGAATTGGATCTTGAGTCTACCGCAAGAAGCAAGCCTAAGCGTAAGAAGTTAAAGAAGACAACTAAAGCTATTCCTGACCGCACGTTCCACAACTGTCCGTATTGTCCTAAGTGTTGATATGTTTTAGTTTGTTTTCTTTTCCTTTCGACGTTTGGAGCCATGTTTAGGAATGTTATTTTCAACTCTTGGATTTTGAGTAATTTAATATAATAAAAGTGATTATTGGGTTATTCCTTTGTGTGATTAGTTGTTTTCATTTGAGTTAGGTGCTATGTGGTGTGTTTATTTCATGAAGTGTCGTCATAGGAGGGAGTACAACTGTGAAAGGGGGCATCTATAATTATGGTGGCCAACATAATTATACATGCGCCACAACACAAGTAAACTTACAAGTATGATTACATGGATTAATGTTGATGCGTTGTATGTATGTATATGGTTATGGAAGAGTATGATAAGATCATGATCCTTATTATATCGTCTAATGTATATAAATTTTATATCATATAAAAATGGCTCCATCCCGTCAAAGCAGCCCTAGCAACAACGAGGAGAACCCCGACATTGCTGCTATCATCGCGCATCAATTGCAAAACATCCTTCCCCAAGTGACTAACAATGTGAACAATGCTAATGGTGGAAATGGTGGAAATGGTGGAAATGGTGGGAATGGTGGAAACAATGGTTGTACCTACAAAGGGTTCATGACATGCAATCCCAAAGAGTATGATGGAAAGGGAGGTGCGATAGCGCTTACCCGATGGATCGAGAAAATGGAGAATGTAATTGACAATAGTGAGTGTGCCGAGAACCAAAAGGTGAAGTATGCTGCTAGCTCGTTTGTGAACAAGGATTTGACTTGGTGGAATACACAAGTTCAAGAAAGAGGTCGTGAAGCTGCAATAGGTATATCATGGACTGATTTCAAGGCGTTGCTTGTAAAGGAGTTCTATCCTAGCAATGAAATGGAGAAGTTAGAATATGAGTTTTGGAATCATAAGATGGTAGGAGCCAATCATGCCGGCTATACAGATCGGTTTCATGAATTGGCCAAGTTGGTTCCGCATCTAGTTACTCCTGAGTCATCACGCATCAAGAGGTACATAGCTGGGTTAGCTCCTGAGATTCGGGGAATGCTTCGAGCAACCCAACCAACCACAATCTAGAGTGCAATTCTTAGAGCTGAGATACTTACTGATGAGGCAGTCAGCTGTGGTACATTGACAAAGGGTAATGAAAAAAGAAAGATAGTAGAAGAGTCAAGCAAGCAAGGAGGTGGGAGAAATGATGATAAGAGGGTAAAAGTGAGCAATGGATTTGTGGCAGCAACACCTCATAGAAATGGGTATACTGGCCCTCATCCAAAATGTGCTAAGTGTTGGACTTATCATCCCGAGGGTGGACCTTGTCAAGTGTGCTTCAATTGTCAGAAACCGGGTCATTTTGCAAGGAATTGTCGTATGCCAATTAAGCAGGTGGCACCGATTAATGCTGTTAGAGGGGATCATGAACCGGGAACGTGTTATGAGTGTGGAAGCCGCGAACATTATCGAAATAATTGTCCTAAATTTACCCGAGCACCTGGTCAAGTGGGAAACCGTTTGACTATTGAAGGAAATCGGAACACAAGGAATAACGGGAATCAAGTTAAAGGAAGGGCTTTCAATGTGAATGCAGTCGGCGCTCTCCAAGATCCTAACGTCGTAACGGGTACTTTTTCTTTGAACAATCACTATGCTACTGTACTTTTTGATTCTGGAGCTGATTTTAGTTTCATTTCTACTGATTTTGCGCCTTTGCTAAATGTGAAACCTAGTTTTGTAAACCCTGGATATGTGATAGAAGTAGCAGATGGTAAGAAAGTATAAGTTGACAACATTATTCGTAGTTGCAAACTAGAGCTAGGAACTTCCCTGTTCACTATAGATTTGATACCTTTAGGTCATGGGAGTTTCGATGTGATTGTGGGGATGGATTGGCTGTCTGAGCATAAGGCTGAGATAGTGTGCCACGAGAAGGTGGTTAGGATACCGTTGGAAAGTGGTGAGATACTTCATGTCCAAGGAGAACGTACTCCAGGAATCGCCAAAGCCTTAAGTAACGTGAAGGTAGATGAACCGAAATTGAGTGATATTTCCGTAGTACGAGATTTTGTTAAGGTGTTTCCGGAGGACTTGTCGGGATTGCCGCCGCAACGACAAGTTGAGTTTCGCATAGATTTAGTTCCTGGAGCGACGCCGGTTGCGAAGTCTCCATATCGTCTAGCGCCCTCAGAGATGCAAGAATTGTCTGCGCAGCTTCAAGAGTTGCAAGACAAGGGTTTCATACGACCAAGTCATTCTCCGTGGGGAGCACCTGTGTTGTTTGTTAAGAAGAAGGATGGTGCACTACGCATGTGTATTGATTATAGGGAGTTGAACAAGTTGACTATTAAGAATCGCTATCCTCTCCCGAGAATTGATGACCTATTTGATCAGCTGCAAGGAGCGCGCTACTTCTCAAAGATAGACCTTCGGTCAGGTTATCATCAGCTCCGAGTACATGAGGATGATATTCCAAAGACCGCGTTTCGAACGAGATACAGACATTTTGAGTTTACGGTTATGCCTTTTGGATTAACCAATGCACCCGCAGTCTTTATGGATTTGATGAACCGGGTATGCAAACCGTACCTAGATAAGTTTGTCATCGTTTTCATTGATGACATTCTGGTCTACTCAAAGTCTAAGGATGAACATGAGGTTCATTTGAGGCTGGTGTTGGAATTGCTGAAGAAGGAAGAGTTGTATGCTAAATTCTCCAAGTGTGAGTTTTGGTTACAAGAAGTGCAATTTCTTGGTCATGTGGTCAACCAGAATGGTATTCACGTGGATCCAAGTAAGATTGAGGCGGTAAAGAATTGGAAAGCTCCTACAACACCATCTGAAATTCGATCATTTTTGGGGTTAGCAGGTTACTACCGACGTTTTATCGCAAATTTCTCTAAGATTGCTAAACCTCTTACTTCGTTGACTCAGAAAAACAAAAAGTATGAGTAGGGCGTGGAACAGGAAGAGGCATTCCAGACTTTGAAAGATAATTTGTGTAATGCTCCAATACTATCGTTGCCTGATGGAGTAGAAGATTTTGTAGTATACTGTGACGCATCGAACCAGGGATTAGGTTGTGTACTCATGCAATGAGAAAAAGTAATTGCCTATGCATCAAGACAACTAAAGATCCATGAGAAGAATTATACAACGCATGGCCTAGAATTGGGAGCTGTTGTGTTTTCCCTTAAAATTTGGAGGCATTAATTGTATGGTACATAAGGAACGAAAGAGAGTCATTATCTAACGGATCATAAGAGCCTTCAACACATATTCGATCAGAAGGAGTTGAATATACGTCAAAGGAGGTGGATTGAGTTATTTAGTGACTATGAGTGTGAGATTCGCTACCATCCAGGTAAGGCAAATGTGGTGGCAGATGCACTAAGTAGAAAGGAACGAGTGAAACCTAGATGTGTACAGCAATGACTATGATTATTCAGTCTGGAGTAAGAGGAATGATACTAGCAGCCCAGGGTGAGGCATTCAAGCAAGAGAACGTACTTGCAGAAAGGCTACATGGTTTAGATCAACAGATGGAAAGGAAAGAAGACGAGAGTTTATCCTTTATAGACCGTATATAGGTTCTGTTAGTAGGAAGTGTGCGAATGATAATTATGGACGAAGCTCATAAGACTAGGTACTTTGTACATCCTTGAGCGGATAAGATGTACCATGATCTTTGAGATATGTACTGGTGGTCGGGAATGAAGAAGGACATTACTACTTATGTTAGAAAATGTTTAACTTGTTCTAAGGTGAAGGTTGAGCATCAAAGGCCTTCAGGTATATTGCAACAACCCGAGATATCCGAATAAAAGTA